>CALNVZ010000174.1:74285921-74311721 GCA_940671915.1 Paracentrotus lividus | reverse complement strand
TTTTTTTTTTTTTTTTTTTTTGCCTCGCCGAATAGGACCCCTGGCAAATTTATAATGTCTACTTTCTTTATGACTCCACAATTCACTTCAGTTCAATTAATGGTTTATTGCTCCTAACAACAAAGGATACATGATTAGCAGCCGATTCGCAGAAATAGGCATGTTTATAGTTAACAATACGTAAATGCAATACAGCCATTCCATTGGGACTCGTGTGACATTTACACAAACTATATTGCAGAGATTATTAAACAGTTGGATCCAAGTTAATGTGTGGTTTAGCTTATACATTATATACATTCAAATATTTTGCAATAATGAATACTATTTTGAGTATTTTAGGTATGTACCTGAACAAAGTCCTGGTATCAATGACTCAATTTTCATCACAAGTCGAAGTAGTCCCTTTTGGAACCAAGCTCTTCATATTTCAAGGAAGTATCTCTACCAAACCCTTTATCAGGTTAAGGTAGATGTTTTTGCCAAAGTAACTCTAATAACATTGCATTTCTTATGGTTTAGATTCATATGATTGCCAGAAGAACTGTTAGCAAGTTCATTCCGTTGAGCTTGCAATATAGATGAACTTTGTAATAAACGATTTCCAATTAAGTTCAAAGAAAACATGCAACAACATAAGTGTTACTGAAAGTGGGCATTCCCGCCATTCATTTTATTTCATATTTCATTCTGTAAGATTATATTTGTTTAATAAGGGAGTTTACAGTTACCGATAGGAGCTCTGTGACGTCATTGGGTCAGGGGTCATATGTACGTGGTCTCCTCTATATCAGGAATTCTTATGTGTGAAGTCTATGACACCTTTTGATTTACATATGGTTTTTATGCTTTTTATCGCTCATATTGTGAAAATAAGGATGAAGAATCGCACTTGTCTATTGATGAGATAGCCAGTGTATACTTATTCCTATCTTTATTTTGATACCATGTTTATTTAAGTCTCTTTTCTCAATTGAAAGCGAAATTTGTAAGTTACCAACTCGCGTACGGCAAAGCGGCATTGAGTTCGCCGAAACTAACGGGGCTTGAAATCTCGATATTCGGACCGGTGTGCATAAGCACAGAGTCGGTGTTTTTGCAACTTTCTGAGAGGAAAATGTTAATTAAAATCATGAAAATGTCTCATCATATTATTCAACATGGCAAACGAGAAGGAAAAAACCGACAAAAAGAAATATACAGCTAGATTTTTGTCTGATAAGAATTTGTTGGTTGGTTGACCCATGGGTTGACTGTACGGTCGCCGCATTTTATGTATATTTGACCTGACCCCGGAAGTGGATATCGGAGACTCGCGCATGCGCAGATTCTATCTGTAAACTCCCTTATTGTTGCATGTTTTTACCGAATAGAAATAAATACAATACAAAAAGGCCGACGAAATGTTCTTGAGCAATTACTTCAAACGTCGGGAAATATGCACTCCATCTATTTGAAAATACAAATGTTCTTGCAAATTGAAGCTGTGAGCTAGATACGTATGAAGCACTTGCCATCCGCTGAACCCCCGTCTAGCGTCCGTGTTAATAAATGTTCGCACATTCTTGAATTGCGACCTGTGAAATGACGCTTTTATGCTATCATAAAACAGGCGAGGTTATATGCTTGAAAAGGATATGTAAAGGTGACCTTGATCTATTAAGAGCCTCATCCATTGCTTGGCGACAATCCTTAGTTTTAGCAGCGATCGACCCAAATCCTTAGAGCCTGTGGCGTGGATGATCAGTATTGCTGTTCGAAAGCAGGTAGAAACCGCCACCTGCAGCAGGCTCTGTAATTGTCGCGGGTTGTCGCGAAAAGATGCCCTTCCTCGCCCGTATGCAGGCCAACTCACAGCCCGTGAATCCCAGGTCCCGACAGCCCTGGAAAAAGCCCGCCTCACTATTTAAAGCTGTCACCGTACACCCAAACCCGGTGAGACTAGGCACCTATTTAAAAGATAAGAAAAACAAATTCCTTCCGAGTATGGTGTTCTTCCTGAAAATGATTTCTAATCATAGCTACACAACAAATACATATTCAGATACCTTCTGCTTATTTTATGCGGTCAGATTTGATTATTTGTCACATAGTGACGAAAATTGTCTGAAAATATCCAGAGGCCCAACGAATAGCTATCACTAAGGATTTTCCATGTAATAATCTCTCCCTCAAACTTATTGCCTAGCAGTTAAAAATCTAATCGACTTTGATTGTAATGTAACATGTAACCGTATCACCTACGGATTTTTCCCGGTTACAGTGCGGGCAGGATACTTTCCCGTGTCCCGGGACACCGCAGTAGATAGACCCCTAGATCATGTAGATAGAACGCTGTAAAGTCTATGATATTGGTTTACGCACAGAGCATTCTCCTACTAAATTTTGCTTACTCATTATTTGACACGATGAAAACACATTGTGTAATTATTAATATTTTTCGTGTTGCCTTGACTTTCCCCTATCTGTCACCTTCCATGTTAATATTCTCCTATTCTGTAAAATTTCCGCTTTTAAAAGTGAAATTCGCATGCATATATCAATAATGATATGGAAATTAAATTCAATTCAATTCAAAAGGGAGCCAAAATCGATATAGTCTATCCCCCTTTCCATATTTTAGTTCTATTTATTTATTTATCTTTTGTCTGGTTTGTTTGCGCCTAAGAATTCACCTTGTTGGGATAAAGGCGAGGCCCAGTTTGAGCCAGCCTAAGAGGTTTTTAGGAAGGGCCTTAGAATGAGCTAGGACTAAAACTCGGCTGAAGTCCACGGTCTATGGATTTATTTCTAAACGACCCGAATGCACCAGGTGCCTTTATCGCGGCAGCCCGTACCGTGGCAGCGTCCCGGGGCTACAGGTGCCCCTGATGTCTAACTATACACTGCCCCGTCGCCGAAGGCGACGGTTCGCGACGAGGGCTGGTCGGTTTACCTGATGCCCTACTAACGACCCCACTGCCAAGTAGCTCGACTGAATTTATTCCTAAAGAATTTGATCCTGTTACAAGGGCGGGGAATGACATGTTTGTGGGGTTAGAACTAACATAAGTTAACCCGATGATAAGAATGACTCACCGGGTAGAGCTCGACCAAGGACTGCTCAACTTCGGCGTTCCCAGCAATAAGGTAATCTTCGCCGTCAGAGTCGGGGGGTTCCTGAGGCTCATGCTATGTCGAAGTGCCCGGGTCGTGCCTCGTACTACGTCTCTGCTAGTCACCCTAGCTGTGTGATATTGTTTTGACTCTATCCTTTGACTTAGCGTCCTACTGATGCATTGGACTTGCCCATCTCGAGAGTCAATTTTCGGTATATTGTCTATAAACTATTCTCCTTTGAATCAAGATTTCTTGCAACTCCGTTTTACAGCGTCTAATCATGTGCAAAGAACAGCGATATCTGTGCAACGACAACGTATGTAGACCACCAGAATGTGTAATCCAAAGGCAAAGTAGACTAATAATTGTTTCCAATTAGTGGTCGATAAATTATCTCCCCCGCATTCACAGTGATATCCAGTTTAAACATACGTTTTGTTGTATATATTGAAGAGCCGTAGAAAAGTAAACCGAACTCAACGGAGAAAAAGGAGAGAATGATTAATTTATCCCTGAAATGCGCACCTGCGAAAAACAACTTGTTTACGAATTCCGCTAGTGCATTACAATGCGCGCCGCCTATTGTCATTTTCCAAATACGCGTGAGAAGGCTTTGACCTATATGTAAATAACAAGAAATGCGGGTCAGGCTGGAAAACATCCAGTTATTAACATCAAAATATTTAATCAAGGGGCGCGCTATTCGCGTGTTTCAGACCTACCTCATTGCATTCTATTACAATTGAGTTTATTTTCTTAATCAAAAAATAAACATATTATCTGCACATACTTACAAACACAATCCCCTTTCACACACCGCACATACACACAAACAGCACTGGTCTAAGTCCATCTGTCAAAATAACAAGCGCATGCGATAACTTTAGTGAAGGAAGTGCCCTCGGGTGTATCAATTCCCCTTTCGGTGTTTCCGTCCCCCCCCCCCCCAGTCGTGACATGAAATCACCGCCCTTACCGTCACGTGATCCACTCTCAACCAATCATTACATTAGGATGCTTGTATCCATTTTATAATGTGAATTATCTCTTTCCTCCCATTGTCATTATTGTATAAAGGAATTATCCATTCACAACAATATTCTAATATACAATAATATAATGTATGATTGATGAATACCCCATTCTTACTTAAAGTACTGTTTTTCTAATCACCCAGCTTTTTACTCAACTTAATGATTCTGTCGTGGAGCCACTGCGCTCTGCTCTATATCGGTACGAGGAGCAGAAACTGAAAGAAGATCAGATCAAGGAAAAAATGAGAGAGGTAAGGTTCCTGTCTGGTGTAATATTATATTTAGTGTATTTATTTATTTATCTCTAGTCATCAATAATTTATATACACATTTACAGCACTGGATGTGGACTTGGAAAATGGAATTTTAATTATAGTTATGAATGTGTGGCCCTTGTAGTGTTTATTTTTAAGTCTCGAAAACGTTTGTATAACACGATAGCGCCCATGCTTCTTCTTTCTATTCCAAGATATTTTTTGTTACCCTTTAATTAAATGATATTTGACAACCAGCCGATTCGAATTCTTTTGTTGTAAACCTCCTTGTGTGGACAATAACATATTTTACCCCGTCACTTACATAAAACATAGGTCCTAAATTTTACTGGTTGCCATCAAAAATAAAACCAATGTTTTTACCCAGCTTTGAGAACAAAAATTTGACCGAAAAATATAATACCCAAAGAAAATTAATACTTTGATCCTTATTCTATTTTCCGTGTTTTGATATCCTTTTTGTATCACAGACGGCAAGACTTCGAGGTGAGCAGGAGGGTGGCACCGTGAACTAGCTGATTACGAAATCACTAAGCGTTATTTATTTATTTTAAATATATATTCTTGCTACTTTTTTGATGATTGGGATGTATATTTTCTTACTTTAACTTGTATTTATAAATGCCTTCAATGGTAGTTGACAGCACAGCATGGCGAATACACGGTGCTTGAGAAGTTTTATTTGAATATGGAAAAAGTTGAAAGTGTTGTATTCAATTTATTATAAATGGCTATATTGTTTAAATTTACGAGAAAAATTATATTAATCTATTATGTACATATCGTTCTTAAGTAAGCATGAAAATTTACAAAATACAGAATGAAGTTATAAAAAGAATTAATAATACTGATTATAATGGCATCGAACAAATTGTCTGTCATTACAATAGTTCAAGGTAGATTTTAGGAGGGGGCGTAGCCCAAAAAAGAAAAATAATAAAATAAAATAAATACGGTACAGTAAAATGAGCGGTTTTCAATGATTATCCCAGTGAGACCGCCAATATTTACATGGAATTCTTAAATTCCTTTTTTTTTTTCATTCTTATTTTCTCTCTCCAAACCACTTTCGTCTCTTTATAAGTAACAATGTATATGAATTTAATAATGTTCAATGATAAATATTAAACGTCAACCTGTGATGTCATATACAATTTTAGAGCACTTTAGCTTTAATGAACATCTGTCAAAATCGCGTTATCCCACGTTTGGACAGAATCAACCTATGGCTTCTTGATCAATCATTAATTGTTTAATATAAGCCTATGAGGTAAGTCCAATTCACAAGGGACAAAGGTTAAAATCATGGGTTGCTTTTTCCCTGTAATTGGTCCAAGGCAAAATTGACATAAATGATATTCATGGCAACACAGAAATAACTTTGATGGCATTGAACAGATTAATGAGTTACACTTTACCATAAACCAAAAATCAAGTTATGTTTCACACGAGGCTCTCAAAATAAAATTCGTGTTTGTTTTTCTTTTTTCGTTTTCTTTTTAACTCGTAGTATATTGAATTGTGGTCAGGCTTGGAAATTAGGAATTTTTTTATGTGGCGGGTAGGGGGGGGGGGAATTACCAACTTCATAACGACATATCTTGTACAAAGCTTTGCCTAGTCTAACATGAATTATCATGGGACTGAACAGAGGCGGCGGAACGAATGTGAAAGTGGGGGGGGGAGGGGGTCACGATGGACATGGGCACTTTTTCTGAAAAAGGGGCACTTGAGATCAGGGGCTTAAAGAGAAAAGTATTCAGATAATTAGGGGTGCGCAGAAAATTTGCCTTTAAATTTGTGCTTTCTAAAAATCTTAATGGCTTTGTATTATTATATTAATTTTTTTTTTTTTTTTTTTTTTTAAGAATGCGAGCGCGAAGCGCGAGCCGAAAATTTTTAGATAATTGTGCATTATAAACCCTATTTAGTATCCGCGAGCGCGAAGCTCGAGCCGAAAATTTGGGCTTTAAAAGACATATTGAGTAACAAGGGGCACTTTTTTGTATTAAAAGTGCCTCTTTTTAGTATAAAAATGGCATTTTACTATCTAAGAAAAGGGGCACTTTTTAGTCATGAAAAGGGGCACTTTTAGGGTGGATGAAAAGGGGCACTTTTAGGGTGGATGAAAAAAATGGGGGTCACAGTGCCCCCCCCCCCCTGGCCCTGGTTCCGCTGCCTTTGGGACTGAAAATGGACAACATAGGTCCTACATATTATGGAGTCCCTTCAATACAGTCGTGAGTGTGGTTTACTCAACATGGAGACTGCGGTCGGGCAAAAGTGAGCGTTCCAGAATATATGACCGATAGCCTATGCTCTCAACATTTTCATACTGGCTATCATTCCTTATTGAATTCCCATTTGGCAATTGGAGCATTGTACTCTCAAACTCTATCATATTTGAGTGAGGCGGTATTCAGAAAGCTTATACCCTTCGTCCGTTGCGGGTGGACTCCTTTGAGGAATTGTATACCGAATGTACTATTAAACCCCTTATCAAGTCAACAGCTGTAAGAGTACATTCTGTGTATAATGCCTAAAGGCAGTGGGCAAAAAAAAAAGACACCGAGGACATCACCTTTTGACAAGCCGGCTAAGACAGCGAGAAAGGCCACAATTCGCGTACTCCTGATGACAGGGACTCATTCGAACTGGTGTTGACACTTTATTTGGTGCAGAATCGAGACGAGTGGACCAAAAGTGAAGCCTTTGATGGAGTACTCTGATGGAAGGGGTGGGTCATTAGAGTGTGGGAAATGTTGCCTGGATCATACAGTTGAAGACAGGGTAGAGTATAAATTTTGGTTGTTTAAGTTTCTAGTTTGGGGGAAAGTGCTGACTTTCTGTGTAGGGGCGATACTACAATGATCTACCTTGCGTAGTTTAAGACATTGTGTGATGAACCGAAAGGTGTTTTTAGTAATTGATATTTAGCCATGGGCTGACCTGCCCTAAACAGGACATTGCATATGCTGCTGCGAAGTAGCAGAACGCAAGGGCTGTTTTACGGATGACGACTGCATCAGTACCCCACTACCCTTGGGTAGGCTCGGTTGGCTTTTCGGTTTTTCAGCTAAAAAACACTGGTTTGGGACCTGTTGAGATTTGTACGAAGGTGAATGGGTGCGTAGGTTTGGACGAGACCATCCAGGGCAGATGAAAGTGTAGCTTCTTTTCCATTAATGAGTTATACTTTCAGGCGATGCAGATGTCTCACTACATGAAACCGCCAGTATCTGTAGATTGTTTAGTCATTGGTGTAGATGTTATGAGAAGGGGGAAGAACCCTCCCGTGGGGTATAGGCTATTCTGCTGGGTGCGCCATGCTTCTTTGCTGTCGTTCCCTTTAAGAATCATCTGTTGAAAAGCATCGTCTGAATGAGCACTGCAATCAGACCGAAGAGCTCTGATGATTCGCGGTATCGTAAGGCGCTGACAGGTCTACTATATATAATGTAGACCCTATGAACAAGCCGTTCCATCTTCGATGTGCAAAGACGGTGAGGTAGATAAGTTCAGTATTGTGATGATTAAACCGAAATGATGCAACCCGTCTTAACAGGGGGCGCATAAAGATCTTGTTCATGTATAAGTTACAGTACATATAGTCTGTAAGATAAGGACCAAAAAATGGTCGAGTTGTTCACTTCCGGCAGAAAGTGTGAAATTTGGCCCATAAGGGTATTTTGGGGCGCTGATTTCAAAAATTGCCGGCCCCAAGCGATCCGACCACTCGATCGGCCGCCATTTTGAAATCCAAGATGGCCGCCATGAAAAACCATAGAAACGGCATAACTTGAGTTCTAAGTGGCATGTGGCACTGAAATTTGGTACACAGATGTATTTTGACATCCTGAATTCGAATATTGTAAGCCCCCATCGATTTGACCCCTCAGTCGGCCGCCATCTTGAATTTCAAAATGGCCGCCATGAAAATCATAGGTATACCTAACTTGAGTTTTAATTGACATGTGGTACTGAAATTTGGTACACAGATGTACTTTGACACCCTGAATTTAAATATTGCCGGCCCCCACCTGTCCGACCATCTGGTCGGCCGCCATCTTGAATTCTAAAATGGCCGCCATGAAAATAACTGAATATGCCTAACTTGGGTTATAAATGACATGTGGTACTGAAATTTGGTACACAGATGTATTTTAACATTCTGCATTAAAATATTGCCGGCCCCTATCAGTCCGATCACTCAGTCGGCCGCCATCTTGAATTTCAAAATGGCCACCATGAAAATCACTGAATATGCCTAACTTGGGTTATAAATGACATGTGGTACTGAAATTCGGTACACAGATGTATTTTGACATTCTGCATTCAAATATTGCCGGCCCCCAGCGATCCGATCACTCAGTCGGCCGCCATCTTGAATTTCAAAATGGCCACCCTGAAAATCACTGAATATGCCTAACTTGGGTTATAAATGACATGTGGTACTGAAATTTGGTACAAAGATGTATTTTGACATTTCTGAATTCAAATATTGCCGGCCCCCATCGATCAGATCACTAAGTCAGCCGCCATCTTGAATTCCAAAATGGCCGCCATGTAAATCATCGATGTGAGTAACTTGAGTTATAAATGACATATGTGGTATGGAAATTTCATGCGCAAAGGTATTTTGACATCCTGAATTCAAATATCGCCAGTCCCAATTGATTCAACTACTCAGTCGGCTGCGCCATCTCAAATTCAAAGATGGCCGCCATGAAAATCAATAATATGCCTAACTTGAGTTCTAATTGACATATGGCACTCAAATTTGGTACATATTGGTATGTTGATGTCCCGAATTAAAATAGTATCTGCCCATAGAAATATGACCAACATAATCATACCCAATATTGGCACAATTACGACACCATGAATTCTAAATGACGTACATGATAGGCCCTATAGCTTTTCATAGCTGTCTGGTTCCAATATTTATCACACAGCAGTTGCGTGAGTTTTTTCTACCAATTTGCATGGTTTCTACCGTTGGAGACAAATGAATAAATTAATTGTCTATGATAGGCCCTATTTACTTTTATGTATATTTTTTATTCATTTGATTTGAGGGAAATTCTTCATTTAAGGCATTGCAAAGGTTTATTATGGTGGAACCGATATCAACTTGGCTCATTGACTGAAAATAGGGATTTCCAATGAATCAAGATTGCCGCCATCTTGGAATTCAACATGGCAGCCAACTCATTAGTCAAATCTCTTGAAGCTGGAAATTGTGGAATTTAGGATTTTTCAAGATAAAACTAGTATAGCAAAAACACATTGCCACATGTAATTCAACATGCAAGGTAGGGATCATAAATAACTCAAGATAGCGGCCATCTTAGAAATCGAGATGGCAGCCGATTGAGCATTCGGACCGATTGGGGCCGGCGATATTTGAATTCAGAATGTCAAAATACCACTATGTACCAAATTTTAGTACCACATGTCATTTATAACTCAAGTTAGGCATATTCAGTGATTTTCATGGCGGCCATTTTGAAATTCAAGATGGCGGCCAACTGAGTGATCGGATCGATGGGGTCCGGTAATATTTGAATTCAGAATGTCAAAATACATCTGTGTACCAAATTTCAGTACCACATGTCACTTATAACCCAAGTTAGGCATATTCAGTGATTTTCATGGCGGCCATTTTGAAATCCAAGATGGCGGCCGACTGGGTGATCAGATTGATGGGGGCCTGCAATATTTGAATTTAGAATGTCAAAATACATCTCTGTACCAAATTTCAGTACCACATGTCAGTTATAACCCAAGTTAGGCATATTCAGTTATTTTCATGGCGGCCATTTTGGAATTCAAGATGGCGGCCAACTGAGTGATCGGATCCATGGGGGCCGGCAATATTTCAATGCAGAATATCAAAATGCATCTGTGTACCAAATTTCAGTACCACATGTCAATTACAACTCAAGTTATGCAAATCAATGGTTTTCATGGCGGCCATCTTGGATTTGAAGATGGCGGCCGACTGAGTGGTCAAATCGATGGGGGCTGGCAATATTCAAATTCAGGATGTCAAAATATATCTTTGTACCAAATTTCAGTGCCACATGCCACTTAGAACTCAAGTTAGAGAGTTTCAATGGTTTTCATGGCGGCCATCTTGGATTTCAAAATGGCGGCCGATCGAGTGGTCGGATCGCTTGGGGCCGGCAATTTTTGAAATCAGCGTCCAAAAATACCTCTATGTGCCAAAATTCACACTTTCTGCCGGAAGTGAACATCTATGGTCCTTATCTTACAGACTAATAGAGAGAGAGAGAGAGGTTGGTAGTTTTTTCGGGACAGTTTAGTCTTTGGCGAACTTCAGCGATGGCCTTGGGTTTACTGTTTTGTGTCGAAACCGGGAAAGAGCATGTTCGATAGCCAGTATGAGCCTAAATATATCTTCGCAGGAAAGATCGTCCATCCCATGCTGTTACTTGTTGCTATCTTTATAGATATGACAGCATGACAGCAACTCTAAAAGGGAAATACGAAGCAATTGTGAACCCATCAAGTATAGTATACACTGTTGCTCATAAAGGTTGGATTTGTTTTAATGCAGTCCAGCCACATCACTTTGCTAGGGCTTCAATTTCCAGAATTTGTTTGTCCCTGCTTTTACATTTCGGCACCTTTGTTATGTCTTGGACATTCCCCTAACCATTCAAAATAAAAACATTTTTTCAACCCTGACAATACCCATTTTTGCCAGTTTTTCACTTTTTTCGGGCCTTTTTTTTTTTTATTCACGCTGTTGACCAAGGCCCCCTCCGTCCTACCCCCAAGAAACGTGTGTGAAGTATAGGATTGTTATTGTTCTTTAAGTTAAATCTGGGCTTATGGTCACAGACTTAGATTTATTGTCTAGGGGGAGGGTCAAAGTTTATTTTGATTGAGGTTTAAAATTGATTTTATTAATTTTTACAACATGGAAATTTCTGTCTTTCCCAAAATGTATTGTCGAATCTCAGCCAAACATAAATCATAATGTAAAATAGAACATGGTTACCATTTACAACCTTGTCATTGAGGCCGAAACAAAATTTTGGGAAAAACAATAATAATTAAGGGTTCATAGTTGTTTTTAATTTCTTTTGTTTTGACCATAAAGGTAGGATTCAATATTTTTTCACTGATCTCACTTTTCACTACAACCCCTCCCCTAGAGAAGAGTCCAAAGTCTGCGAACTTAAACCTTAATTTAAGGTAAAGAACAATAACAGCCCTACACTGCAGAGGCGTTTTGCGGGGGTAGGACGGAGGGGGCCCTGGTCAGCCAGTTAAATAGAAAAGGTGCCCCAAGATGAGAGAAAATAGCAAAAATGGGCATTGTGGGGTTGACAAACCTTATTTTATTTTGCATTCCCTGGGAATGGTTAGAGAACGTCCAAAATATGTCGAGAGTCCCAAAAAGTGAAAGCGGGAACAAATAATTTCAAGAAATTAAAGCCGGAGCAAAAAAGTTTTCGCTGGAGCACACAAAAGATATCCACCCTTTATAAGCGACAGTGTATATGTTATGTTTCTTTGTAGAGGCAATGAATCCCTAAATATAGTTTGGTGGGGTGGATTATGTTGCAACAACATGTGTGATGTTATGGTTAGGCCTGTAATGTATTATACACTGTAACACAAAACGCTTTTGCAAACTTTTTAAAGTCATGTTTTTTTTAATTATTATTATTAAGAATGTTCACTTTATTTAGTTTAATTGATTAATTACAAGTTGATTATATGTTGTACATTCATCCGCTAATAAAGATGTTCGTGTAGATTCTCGGTTACCATGTGTGATTTTGGTAAGATAATGTTAAATGTCAAAGTTTAAAGATTGTGTTCTAATGTTTCATATACACGTGCACTTGTTTAATTGTGGTTTTCGTGAATATAGCACGAATTTGTGTGGCCCTTTGATGTTTTGTGAATACATTTATTTGATTTAAAATGTCATTTAAGTTTTCTGATCTGTGCTTGCTATTCACAGGGTATTGATTTAAAATAAATGATAAAAAATACACTTTCCAAATGGCCCTAAATACAAATAACTCATCAGATTTTAGTTGGGAAATGTATGTACATGGGATAGCTGAATTTGACATTAAAAAGTTCGAAAGTGTTGCATTCTTGAGTGAACACTATCTACTTTGATAAACTGTATCACATCCTCATGTAATAATGTAATAATGAGAATAAAGATTTGTTGTAATATAAAACTTCTAAATGTATACGTTATTTAGTAATCATCGTAATAGTCAGTTATAGTTCATTTAAATACTGGTTTTGTAACGAACCCCCTATTGCTCCAAGGAATTATCATGTGAATTATTTGTTTACCTCCGTCATTATTGAAAATAACATTGTAATATTATGGGGAAGCTATATGCATCCATTGTATGTGTAACAAATGCTATGCAGCAATTTGAAATATATTTGTGACGTTTCGGTGAATATTTAATCGCATTGATTACACTACATATTGAAGAAGAAAAAAAACAACCCTTAAACGATGTGAAACATTTCAAGGGCCTGTCCCATAGGAGGCAATCGTTGTGGCGACATCCTACGCCTGTTAGAACCTGCCAGAATCGTGTCAGAATCGTAGGTAACCGTAGGTCATATACGTACTTACGACTTTGTCTACGGAAGGCTATACGACAATGGCTTGCTTCCACACAAACACTAGACTAACAATAGCTTGTATCCACAAATACAATAGACTAGACCTTCGCGCATCTTGCAGCTCGACTTCTCTTGTCGCAGTTTAAAAACAACCGAATATGAACTTGCGCACTGTGGCGATCCTTGCCACAGCAACAGGCGATCGAGTGTTTTCTACCTGACGGCGGTCTGGTTGGTTGGTTGGTTTTATTTCCGTAAAGTAAAAATGATATACAATTATATATAAAGTACAAACCCATATCAAGACTAAAATACGGCTTGTAGCCCGTTTCAGCTGCTACCTATAGTGTTGCTGCCGGTCTTCCACGGGGCCAGTTATTATCTACATACATTAAAGAAAGAAAAAAAACAATGTAACATCATGTAATGTAAAATGAAAATACACAACTTATAGAGGTACAACAAAACAGGAAATTGTAGTGTGTTTAGGTTTGACTTGAAGGTGGTAAAAGCAGGTAGTTGACGCAATTACACTCTAAAAACCGAAGTGCTGTTTTTAGCTCTTCAAGGGCTGAAATCAGCACTTTTTAAGTGCTTACATAGACTGCACTCAAAGTGCTGTTTTAGCACTTTCACGTGAGCTGAACTTTCAGCAAAAATGGGCAAAAACGGCGTGACTCCGTTGGGATTCGAACCTGGGTCCCCTGCATGAGAAGCGCTGACGAGCACGTTAGACCAATTCACATCTCACGGTTGCTAGCAGATCATATTGTTGCATGATGAACTTTCTTCAAATTTGCCATAATCATCTACTATGCTGTCATAATTAAAGCCAGTTAGCGAGATCTCCGTTGGTCTATTGGTAACGTCAGTGGTACTCTTCCATGTCTAGGTGAACCCGGTTCGAATCCCATACCGACCATGTATATCTTTTGTTGATAAATTAGCACTTGGGTAAGTGCTAAAACAGCACTTCAGGTGCTGATTTAGCACTTCAAGTGCAGTCACTATACGAGCACCCTTAAATTAGCACTTCAGTTTTTAGAGTGTATGAGGGTAGTTTAGTATACTCGGAGGAAGCCCTGCACACGAGAGTTCTTTTACAGTAAGTAGTATTTGGCTTAGGTAATGAAAGGCTATTTTGATTACGGAGGGAATATGGCGTGTATTTAAAATGAAATATTTCTTTCAAATAATCGGGGGTCATTTAGTTTAATATTTTGTATGTCAATAGTAAGAGATGGATTTTTCGTCTTTCAGGTAACATTTGCCATCCAAGACAGAAATTAATTTGATTGATAGAAGTATGAGAGTATGGGTTGATTTTAAATATTATTCTGCCTGCCTTATTTTGAGAAATAATTTTTTTTTTTTTTTTTTTTATGTTGTGTCAAACAATTGTTGCTGGCACATTGCCAAATTACATCTCCGTAATCAAAATGAGGTAATATAATGGAATTATAGATTCACTTCAATTCTGATATATTTACAAACTGTCTTAGTCTACACAAATAGCTCACCATTTTACTGATCTTGTTACGCATGTGGTCATCCCATTTTAATTTATCATCCACATGAATACCGAGATATTTAAAACTTTAGATTCGTGATTGTCCTCTCAGTCCGCCAACAGACGCGTGTTATAATTTGGGTCGTGAGTGATTTTTGAAAATTTCAAAAATTTGCGGTGACTGTACAGTATCTTAAAGGGGAAGTTCACCCTGGAATTTTATTGGTCTTAAAAAATTAAGAACAATAATTAAAAAATATTACTGCAAGGTGTAAGAAAATCAATAAAAAATATCGAAGTTATGAATATTTAAAGTTTTGATTCTGTGACGTCACGTGCGAGCAGCTCTCCCATTGGTTGTGTATGTAAATACCATAAATTTGACCTTTTGTCATGGTTCTTGATAAAGGAATGGGCCAATTTGATAAAGTCATTTTTATGAACATATGTTTGATTGTATATCGACCGCACAGGTGAAATAATTAATTTCTTCTGGAAAAAAAAAGACATTTTATGGAATTTACACTACATAACACAAAGGAGATCTGCTCGCATATGACATCACAGAACAAAACTTTGAATAGTAATAACTTCATCATCTTTTGGTCGATTTTCTTCAAACCTTCACTCATATTTTTCTTTTATTTTTCTGCATTTTTTAAATCAATTTAAACCCAGGGTGAACTTCCCCTTTAATAGGAGGCCGATTCTGATTTTGGTAAATTTAATTGGCGACACATGTTTTAAGTTTTCATTTATTGATAATGCCCACCTCCCATAATTTTAATTTTGGGGGCATTTGTTCTTTTTAGCCTCCACTTTGTTTAAGAAATGACTTGGTCAAGTCATCTTCTGTTCTCATGTTTGAAGATTTTCTTATTTCAGGGCATACAAAAATAGTCGACAATATCCAGGCCATCAATCATGTAATATCATAAAGACTCATAAAATAAAATTAAAATTAAAATAAATGAATAAATAAATGCAATGCTTCAATACGTTTTGACAGGTGAGGGGATTCTATGCAATATTTAGACATAATGCGTAAACACACATTTACATACACACATATTAATATAATTAAATTTTCTATACATACTAGTATATATTTTTTTTTAAATATAAATACACATAATATTGAATACGAAAAGTCCGTCGGCTCAGTAGAAATCAGTGCGCACAAAATGCGTTTTAAGTGCTTATTCCGTACGATCCACGCGAGTTCTGCGTGCTCATTCGACAGTTGAAATGGACAAGAGCAAAGGAACCGTGGGCCACGCACTTATCCGTGCGCAGCACGCACATGCCAAGTGCGCCGTCGGTACAGCAAGTGACTGCCGCAAATATGAAAAGACTCACGAAGTCGGTGCGTTGTGCGTGCTTTGGCAGTACTGAGGGCGTGCGTGTGCGCACGTGGGGCAAATCCGTAGCTCGAACGTAGCCCGCATGCAGCGAAAGTTCCTTCTGCCCTAAAAGTTCTACGTCGTGTCTGCGGACACCAAAATCCGTACCGAGTCGGTACTCACCACGTACGTGACGTACGATTTTTCCCAATTTTGTTCACGTTTTTGCACGTAGACAGCACGCACGTGCAAGTACGACGGGATGTGACCACAGCTTAACTGACGCCGGCTATTGTTAAACTTGTTGAAAATCCAACGACGAAATGAATTCGGCTCCGTCTCTTTAGGCCATAGACGCGATAATTTACGATTGTAAAGGCGATTGGAACTGCGAATGGTGGCGACAGGTAGATCGTAGGTCGTCGCCACAACGATCGCGTTCTGTGGGACAGGCCCTTAAGAGTGTTGTGGGTTTGTTTTTTTAATGACAAGGAAAGTTATTTTGCCACTTATTTGCAATTTTTCAGTGTGATTTTATATGAATTTGTATTTATCACGAAACTTGTTTTGTGTTTCTTCATTCATTAAAATATTACCAATTTATCATCAATGTGTTTGCCGTTTCTTTAATGGCTTTTAAAAACATGTACTGTTTTCCATGTTATTTACATGCATACTTCAAATTATGGTAATAATAATAACATAATTAAGAAATTGAGAGGATAGATCATCTGGCCTGTAAAAAAAAAATCTTGAATTTCTACAGCAAATTTGTGTCGTCATAAATGATATGCCTGATGTAGAATTAAAGAATTGTTCCTTTTTTATCCAGGTAAATATTTTACATGTTTACGCGAGAGATACAAAATATATTTCGGGTCAAACGCACCTGTTCCGTTTACACCATATGGTACTGGAGATCTTTTTTTTTTTTCTCTTTTTTTTTTTTTTACATTCTTTCCTTTTCCATCTCTCTCATAGATTTTGAGCGCAGAAAGTGACCACAAAAATGTTTTCTTACATAAGAGTTTATGCAAATCTGCAGACATCACATTGCTATAAAGATACAGAGGTTTTTTTTTTTTTTTTTTTTTTTTTTTTCCAGTGTATTTTTTTTTTCCAGTGTATTTTTTGTTCCACACGAAATAAAATTGACGATGCTTTAACCCCAAAAAGACTGGGCTATTTTGACACACGTAAAGACTGGGGGGGTTCATGCAGCCCCCCCCCCCCTAAATCGTGCGCGTTGAGCAAGCGATCGCACCGTTACCCACGGCATCCTTTCCAAAACTGAAGAGTCATATTCTCCGAAAAATGTCATCCCCAATTAAATATGCTAATTTATGCATAAAATCAAAGATTTGCTCTTATTAATTAAATAAAGCCCCAAAAGTGCTAATTTTTGGTTTACAGGCTCTTTGTAGGGATCTGGTGAAATGTGTTTGTTTTTTTTAAATCTGTATCAAGATTTTTTTTTCTTATGTATTCTATTGTTCTTAAAATTTCGTATGTATTTCTTTGTTTTTCGACTTTTTGTTTTTTTATTTTTTCAATATTTCAATAATAAATAACCTTAAATTAATTGCTTTTAATCAGTTAAAGAGAAAAAATGATACACTTATGATTTTTGGCTAAAAACACAATTTGCATTGGATTTGCACACAAATTCACGTATTTCAGCAACTTTGGGTCTGACGCTCATTTACAAAATGTTACGTAATTTCGAAACCGCGTACCCGGGCATCGCAAATTTGGTCTCAAAAGTTGCGCGTAACTTGAAAGAAAATAGTCATGAAGTCTCGGCGATTTTTTTTTTTTTTTTTTTTTTTTTTTGTTTCTTTGCGCGACTTGCGAACGTATCTTATCCGGGAAAATGTCGAGGTCGGGGCTTGAAGACGCACCCCCCCCCACCCCACCCTCCGTGTGTTTTACGGGTTAAAACATTAAACTCTTATATTTTGTCAAGTAGACCTTTAACCCGAATAAGAAAAATAAATTATCAAAAATGAGAAGATTATTAAATTGAGATGAATCTTTTCATAAGTAATTTATGGTAAATTGTTCGTCGGTAACACTTGAAATAAATTTTCAAAAATAGTTTGAACGGCTTATGCTAAAGTGTAGCGTTGTGGCGCGGCGCGGCGCGCTGAAAAATGGAAATAATCGACGAAAAAAATAATAAGGTGTCTTTAAAGCGTCCTACAAAAAAGGAAAAGATTCTGAATCGATTTTTTTTTTTTTGTGAAATTTTAGGAAATGAGCCCAAGTCATGGGCGGATTCAAGTTCTTCCAAGACAAAAGAATTTAGGAGCTGGCATTGTGTGAGTATAAAGGCCGGCCCCCTGATTCTGTGGACCAGGACCAGGACTAGCCCATCGCGATTTCTAATTGCTGCCGATAGCCGTAAACAGCATCGACCAAACTTTTCACATGAATTTGTGACCCCCGATTTCTTTCACCTTATTTGACGCTTTTAATCAGCCCGGGTATAGCTGTGCGCATACACAGAACGACTACGCGTACAATGTCCGGTCAGCTGTGCGGTTGAATCTGATTGGCCGGCCGGGATCAGGATAGGTAGGCGACTGTTCTATTTAGAGCAAGGGGGTGACACGGCGTTTGGGCTTAGTGGGAGGGACACGTACGGCGATTTATTGAGACCGTTTATTTATTTTCAGCAGACATTGTTTCTTGTCATTTTCTTGTCAAGGAAAATCTCATCGCTACCTGACTGCGTGATTATTTACGAAAAATCAGTACAAATGTCGCCTCTTTTCTTCTTTTTCTAATTCAATCTCGATACCGCAGTGATCCACAGAATTAAAAAAAAACCTTGATTTCCCCTGAGCATGAATGGTACGACCCGTAGCCGGCCTGGCTCGCTATAGCCAAGTTCCCCAAATCAGACGTAGGCATCAATTGGTTTGATCTTTTGAGTAAAAAATGACGGTGCTTTTTTTTTCATCCAATAAGAATAATTTATATATCAACATTTTCAGAATGAGCTGAATAACTTAAATCTTTTTCCGTTGGTGAAAAATAGCCCACTCCCGGCAAGAAACTTACTGATAAAGCCGGAAGCATTCAGTCAAAAAAGTTCAATACCATAGAAACTTTGACAAAATTGATGAAATTCAAACAAAAAATGACTGTACGCTGAAAGTGCAAAAAATCGTGATTTTATATCACCATAAACGAAGAAGAGTTACATTTTGTAATACTTTTTCCGTTGGTGAACTAGGCCCATCAGGTCAAAAGATATGGTTGAAACAAGAGAAAAATTGTACCGTTTTGCAGCTTTTTATAGCGGCGCGCAGTGTGTTAGAAGGGGTTGACGCTTAAGTGTTAGGGTAAAATCCATATGCATCGTTTTGGAACTATTAGTCACACAATTTTTGACACACACACACACACACATGCACACTAACCCCACACAAGGGCTTATGCTAAAGTCTCGAGTTCGAAAAATGATAATCATTTCCAAAAATTTCACAAAAATCGATCCAGAATCTTTTCCTTTTTTCGTAGGACGCTTTGAAGACACCTTGTTTTTTTTTGTCGATTATTTCCATTTTTTAACGCGCCGCGCCGCGCCACAACGCAACACTTTAGCATAAGCCGTTTGAACCTACCATGTTGAAAGACTAATTTAACTTTCCAACTATATTTGACAGTCAGTAGCCTTCAAAATAAACCTCGCTAGAAGTAACATTACTTTTAAATATAAAGGCATTGTACATTCAAAGTAATAATGTTGGTAAGGAAACTCCGGAATATAAAGATTATGAAACTATGTTTATGGAATGCTACGTTATTGTAATTTTGATGAACTTTAAAGAGAATCTAGTGTAGTGGGAAGGTGTGGGGAAAATTAGGAAAAGTATTATGAACTTTCCTGTTATTTTCATGATATTTGGGAAGAATATCATAATAAAAAGCTCCACAAGAAAAGACTGCTCTTCAAATGCCCTTATAGTCACAATATGATCCAAAATGTACCACACAACTAACATGTTTGGGTCCCGAACATTTTGTGTTGCCCCATACATGCATTTCTGTGTAAGTGCATGTGACTCAAATATGAATTGGGTTAATTTCTTATCATTTTGGCGATTCCAAAGCCTCACAGCACAAAATAATGCTAAGGTGAAATGTTATCAACCTCTCAAAATCACTTTGAGACAGTGTCTTTCACATTTCAATGTCATGACCAGAACACTTGTTTCACTTAACATTCAAGGTGAATATGATATCAATTTACACAACTTAACACAAGCACTACCTACTTACATGTATCTTCATCACCTACGTAAATATATGAAACATTATACAACTTTAAACCTTAAATTTTATGGGACAATCGACTTGCAATTATGACGCGAGTATCTTATATATATATATAAGATTTGTACAAACATCACAAGGTAACAACGAACATGCCTATATTTAATGTAAATAAAAACAGTTTTACCGAATGAAATAACCTTAAAGGGGAATCCAACCCAAGGAGAAAATCAACCTTACGGGAAAGAGGAAAATGAGAGGAGCAATCTAAAAAAAGTTTCATCAAAATCGGTTATAAAATAAGAGAGTTATGGAAGTTTGAAAAGTCTATTTCTATGGGGATCCTCAAATTGGCATCATCGGCTTCAAAATGGCCGATCTTATGGACAACTCTTCATTCGTTTTGTACACAAATTTTCAGATTTTCCCCATTTTCTTTCGAAATATATCTTACCTCCTTCTGAGCTCAACATATGTTGTGTGAAATATATTTTCTCATGACATATTTTGAGCTCAGAAGTAAAGAAGACATATTTCGAAAGAAAATGGGGAAAATCTGAAAATCTGTGTATAAAACGAATGGAGAGTTGTCCATAAGATCAGCCATTTTGAAGCCGATGATGGCCAATTTGAGGATCCCCGTGGAAGGAACAACTAGACTTTTCAAACTTCCATAACTCTCTTATTTTATAACCGATTTTGATGAAACTTTTTTTAGATTGCTCCTCTCATTTTCCTCTTTTTTGTAAGGTTGATTCTCTCCTTGGGTTGGATTCCCCTTTAACATAACAATACCCTTATAAAGACATAACGTGATAATTGTAGGGGAGACCGGGTATGGAAGTTACACGGGTCAGTTGTTACAATTCTCAGTGTGCTAAGTTGGAACAAGAGAGTTCGTGCTAACTGGCATCTATATACAGCCTACACATAGCTGTGATGAACTGCCGGTCGTGAGGTTTCTCCGTTGTTTTATTAAAAAGTAAATCAACAAAAACCATTTTTTTACAGTTCCAAGTGAATTTTGACAAAAATTAAAATTTGTAATAGTTCTTACAACTGAAAGCACATGATGATAGTTTGGTATTGTGAATATAGTACATGTATGTCACTAATATACCCCTGAGCCATGCCCTGTAATTCTGCCTCATGGCTTTGCTACAGTTGATTTTATGTGTAAAATCACCCTTGGGGTAGGTTGTTATAACAACCTACCCCATGTCGATGTAACAACCTACCCCAATTACATTACACATGTAAAGTAATTTTGTTTCAATTTTCTGTTGTTAATATTTTGATATTTCTATTATTACTTTTAGTCTGTTCTAGAGCTCTACTTGATCTACTGTTAACGATACCAAGAAACTGGAAAGTTGAAACAAAAGTATGGTATAAGAGATTTACACATTGTCAACTTACCCCGTATGTTTACATACTGTAACAGTCTACCCCGTATGGTGTAACAACTTATCCCGTATACGGGGTAGGTTGTTACAAAAAAATGTCTTCATTAATTAAGCTGTAGTTAATTAGTGTTTACATGTTTTCAAGGTTTTTGTGCCTCAGGTTTCAGCCAACATAATAGGCTAACTACAGACCCAAAATGGAGTGTGTGAGTACTTTCATTAGAATTATCTGGCCCAAAATGTGAATTTTGTAACGTCCATACCCGGTCTCCCCTATATGTCTCAATGTGTTATATAAAGGTGATGCCGGTTGCTAGGAAACTTACTTACATTTGCATGCAATTAAATTACAATTGCCTATGTACATGTCTTAATCTCTTTTTTCTTTTCTTCTTCTTCTTCTTTTTATTTTTGGATGGCTTCATGAGATTGGTTGCATGGCAACCAAATTGTTGTTTTGTATAAGGGAAAAAGAACAGCATAAAACGAAATGTACTATGTAGGGCACACAACCAACGCTAATGTCAAAGAGGGAAGTCATTTCTTATCGAATTCGTGTCTGCGTCCCTTAGAACAAGTACCCAGTGTTCAAATCTCTTGAAAATCGTCTGAATCCAAAAGGAGTGCAAAACTAGTATTTCGTGGGGAAAAGTGACAAATTTTGGTTGCAAAAGAAGGCAGGATGCGAATGGTGCTATTGATTATTCATTCACGGACTTGTAGCAATTACGATTTGAGGGTCTTTTGAATTCGCAGCAGAAATCGTAGTTAGCATCGTGTGACTTAGAAGGCGTGATGGGGATCGGTGCTTCGTACGCTAAATCACGTGTCATCTACTTGGACCTGGATGGAAGAATTGAAAAGGTATGATATTACTGGTATTTTCGTCACGATTAAGTGTGTTGTTATTGTTCTTCAGTGCTGTGGATATAGGGAACTTAGATGTTCAAGTACCTTTCTGAATGCAATACAATAATGACAATAGGCTAATAAAAAAGTAATATAATAAATAATACGCACGACAATAAAAAATCCCACATAGGCCTTCACATTAGAAAAAATGTGAATTTTGAAGAAAATGTGTTGTCTATTAGCATAAAATTGTTTATTGATTGACTCTTAAATTCGTAAATTACGAATCGTAAAGGCGAAGTATAGCTGGAGGTCATCTCCTCGGCTCAGATTCGTAGTCGCTTTTCGTTTAAATACAATCTGTAGCATCAAATTGAAAAGGGGACAATTCAACATGGGGTGTGAAATGAAAAATAGTACACTTACACATCGGCGTGGTTTCGAACTAAACAAAACACAAAAAGTAAGTTTCCCCTAAACCAATCGGTAATAATATTTAACCACGGGAGTTGCAAAAATCTAGTCATACAATTTAACCAGCTATGAGTTCAGGGATAAATTCCACGGATGAGTCTGCACTGGGTGAAAATTAAAGTAAAGAAATACAGTTTTCATAAGATCAAAGGAGCTTTCCCTATTGGGTGTCATTATCATGACTATAGGCACCGTTGAATCACTGTAAAAGGGAAATGTGTTTTCTCGTCACAAGTAATTATTTTTGTAAGGATTCTGTGTTTCAAATGACAAATAAGAATTTGTCATGTGACGGGAAGTTGAAGACGATTTGAACAATATTTGTAAATTTTCTGTTTGCTTGTTTGTTTTTGTTTTGTTTTTGTTTTGTTTTGTTTGTTTGTTTTGTTAGGTGGTCTGTCATTGACAGATCACCTCTTAATTTTGTCAGAATTTTCTTTATTTATTATTATTTATTTATTTTTATAGCCAATATTTTGTGTCCACTCTATCTCTTAATCTATCAAATCGATTTCTTTCAATTTCATGTTATCAATGGATGTCACTATGAAGATGTGCAACGAAGATTTTCAAGGTCATCAAGTCACGATGACGTCATCAAGGCGCCATTTTGTAAAATTCTATCGAGATTCAAGATTCAAGATTCAAGATTACTTTATTGATTTTTCTTTCATGTTTTCAGAAGTTAACAAAACAATAATCAAATTTACAACATCAGTATGTAACATAAAATATTTTGTTCAAAAGTAACAGAGAAAACAATTATAAAGAAAATTCAGGAACCAGCAAGAAGCAAAGCTTGTAAGGCGCTGGTCCCTTTAATATAAAATAGAATACAAAAGTAAGCATTTTTTTTTTTTTCTTTAACTGAAACATATTCATAATGAAATAATTCATAATTGAATAAATCTTAATTGAATAATTCATAATTCTTGCCCCATCCCAATACGGACAAAAACTGACTAACAGCGCACGCACTGTCAACCAGTCACTATCATGCCGGGATGAGGCAAGAAACATAATTTACAATTATTATACAAAAAGAAGGAAAAAACAACAAACTTAGAGAGACAAAAAAAAAAACCCGGGAAAGGGACTATGGGTGAGGCAAGGGGGGGGGGGGGTGGTCGATGGATTTAGATAATGATTTTCTAATAGTGTGGCATGAAAAGATTTGACTCTTTGGTGATATTTGAATCCTTGTGATATCCATCAGTGGGGGGGGGGGGGGGGGGGGGGGGGGGGGGGGCGGGGGGGGGGGGGGGGGGGGGGGGGGGGGGGGGGGGGGGGGGGGGGGGGGGGGGGGGGGGGGGGGGGGGGGGGGGGGGGGGGGGGGGGGGGGGGGGGGGGGGGGGGGGGGGGGGGGGGGGGGGGGGGGGGGGGGTGTCATTAGAGAACAGAGTGATATTATGGTTATATGATGACAATAAATCATTAGTTTGTGTTTTAAAAAAATATGCTTCTTATCTCACGCATGTCTCTGGGTAGAGAATTCAAAAATTTAGGGGCAGTAAAAATATAAAAGTGTTTTGTGTGAGCACTGTACGCGTTCTTGGTAAGTGGTAATGGTTAATTTGCCTGGTAGGATACTGATGTATTTCATTATCTAGAATAAACATGTTACCAAGCGCTGGGGGCAATTCCTGATTTTGTTTCTGTAACATGAGAACTGCAAGGTTAAGTTTATATAAGTCATGAACTTTTAAAACATTATTAGAATAAAACAGTGTATCAGTATGGTGACGGAAATGGACGTTACTGCTAACTCGCATAGCTTTTTTCTGTAGCAATAAAATTCTTTCTAATAAGTATGAAGCACTGTTTCCCCAGGATAAAATCCCGTAATTAAGGTATGGTAATACCAAGGTAGCGTAAAGTGATAAAAGAACCTTTGAGGGAAATGCATATTTTAGCTTATTCCTCATACCTATATTTCTTGAGATTATCTTACAAATATTTTCAATGTGATATTTCCATGTTAATTTATCATCTATTATAGTACCTAAAAATTTAGTTTTCGATACTTTTTGTATTTGTACATTATCCATGTAAATTGGTCGGGGTGGTTCCGAAAAAGTTGAGCTAAATAACATAAAATTGGTTTTCTCTAGATTTAATGATAATTTATTGGCTTTGATCCACTTTGTAACTGCTTCAAGTTCTGTATTTACTAAGTTACATGAAGTGTCTATGTTTTTGTGTGTAAAAAATAAATTTGTGTCGTCTGCGTACATAATCGGGGTAAGTAAATTGGAAGATTTATGTAAGTCATTGATGTAAATAATAAAAAGGAGGGGTCCGAGGATTGACCCCTGCGGTACTCCACATATGATATTTTGAGGTTTAGATGCATATTTATCAATAAAAACAAATTGTTTGCGTCCATATAAATAGCTTCGAAACCAGTTAAGAACGATCCCTCGTATCCCATAATATGTTAGTTTGTGTAGTAAAATGTCATGGTCAATGGTGTCAAAGGCTTTTGAAAAGTCTATAAATAACCCGATTGTATTGGTTCGATTATCAAGCGATTTGGTAATTTTATTTAGCAACGTCAGAAGAGCGTGTGTTGTGTTTTGTTTTTTTCTAAACCTAAATTGAGATTCGTGTAAAATATTGTTATCATCCAGAAATTTTGTTGTGCGTGTAAAAACTATTTTTTCTAATATTTTGGAGAAAACTGTTAGTAAGGAAATTGGTCTGTAATTGTTTAATGATAGAGCGTCATCCTTTTTAAAAACTGGAATTATTTTTGCTAATTTCATTTTTTTAGGAAAGACACCCGAGGTCATAGATAGATTGCATATGTATGTGAATGGTTCGACGATAGTCGGAATAATCCTTTTTAAGATAAAGTTATCAAAGCCGTCATGGCCGCAGCTA
>CALNVZ010000174.1:74270805-74282531 GCA_940671915.1 Paracentrotus lividus | reverse complement strand
TTTTTTTTTTTTTTTTTTTTTTTACAGTAAACCTTGATAAACCTTGATAATCTGAGCATAGAGACATAGTGCTTTGAATTATGCACAGATATTAGCATAGCAAATATTCAAATTGATCTTGATCAAATTGATCAAAATATGATAGCAATTAAAGCTTATATCTTATAGTATTAGATTGGTCCTGGTAAACAAAGGACTATCCTGAGTCAGCTGTACTTAATTATTAACAGTTGGAAAGTTCAAAAATATATATATTTTTTTTTTTCAAACAAATAACTCTTATTTATATAGTGGACTGGAGCTTCCAGATCAATTCAAGTTCACAAGAATATGTACACGACCGGGAGATGTCGATAGAGGCATCTCTGAATGTGGATTTGAACGGAATTTGAACATCACAATGCACAATACACAGGGTTGTTAGACCCTTCCAAATTAGAGGAACGTTTTTTTAGAAGATCATGCATGTAAACAAACAACAAGCAGGAAGAATTAAATCATTGAGCCAATTGACCAGAGTAACAAAGTACGTGTCATTCTTGCTGGGAGTGATTCTTTTTACTATTGAATAAAGTCATACAATGAACCTGAGTAGATGAGGCTCAATTTTCAATGATTTGTTTGTTTGTTTACACTATCATTGATCATATCATCAATACTAATCGTTCGAAATCAATCATATTCACAGAACATTAATTTTATGTCAAAGGTCATCAGACCATGTCATCAAAGGTCACTCAAAGGTCACGACGCACGCGTACGCGTGCGTCAAAATTAAAAAATGCTCTAAATCAATTTTAGTCCGAATCAGAGTACGTTTCAGGTCATTTTGAGCATTTCAAAAATTTGCGCCCACGCACGCATGCGCGTGCGTTTTCGCGCGTAACGCCCTTACACAACACAGAATCGCCGTTTCCTTTATGTATATGCATTGATAATATAATTCTGAGTAATTTGATACCTTGATCAGCTTTCTACGATTACAAATAAAGAAATGAGCCTACCACTCAAACGTTTGCAGCACGCGCGCGCGCGACTCTCACTGTAGGCCAAATATGGGCAAAAACACGCCTATTGAAAATTCGCTGTAGCTCTTACGATAGTCCGTGAACCCCAATTTTTTTTTCATTTCAATAAAGTATGAGTTGGAGACATGATTCATGTTTCATTTTATCCCCTGAAATATCGTGACGTCATCCAAAATGGCGTCGAAACTCAAAAACTTTCATTTTTATTTTATGACGTCATAAAATTTTTGCAAATCTGACTGTAACTCCGTAAATATTGGTCGATTTTGTCCCAAATTTCAATATGGTTGTAACTGAGGATATATATCTTTCTGTATTATGACCTATTATTTTTGTTTATAAGAAACGTATCATTGTTAAAAATTACAAATTTTAAAGGTATGTCTTTTTTGCTCATTTTGCGTTAATCTCTATTAGGGAGGAGTTTTTGTTGAAACTTAAAACTGCATGCCGACCTTTAATGAGCATTCCCTCCATCATTTCTGCTTCATTTTCTCTGAAATTTTAATAGGTTGAGGCAAGGAATTCTCTTGAACATGTACGTTTTTAAAATCAGAATTCGGAATCATGGACTTATTAACTTGCCGTATTGAATTTTTTTTTTTGCCGTTTCGAACTTTCCGTTCTACGTGTAATCCATATAGGCAAATTTTAGCTCAATCAGTAAGGCGTTTGACTTAAATCAAAGGACCATGGGTTTCGAGTCCCGTATGTCCACATTTTTTTATATTTTATTCTTTTTTTTAATGTAAATGTCTTTCTCGGTCACTACAACACACATTACAATAGCCAATAATGTAATATTTTGCTTTTATATTAATTGAAATGTAATTTTAAGTGGCGTATGTACACAACCCTATTAGGATAACTACAGTTGCATTGTTACTGGCGCATATCAGTTATCACATCTGTGCATTTCCTCTTGTTTCATCTTTTCTATACATATCCTATATATTCTTGTTTTATCTTTCTTCCATCTTTTTTCTTTCATTTCTTATGTATTTCTTGGACAGACCACCTAATTCGTCCCAACGACGAATTCAATTTCTAGTTTTGTTTTGTTTTTTGTTTGTTTGTTGTTTGTTTTTTTTTGCTGTTTTTTGTTTTTGTTTTTGTTGTTTTTTTTTTTTTTGTTTTTTTTTTTTTGTTGTTTTTTTGTTTGTTTGTTTGTTTGTGTGTTTTTTTTTGTTTTTTTTTTTGGGGGGTTTCAGATCTTACACAAAATATCGTGTAGGTGGGCTGTATTACCATGTCATGTATTTGAAAATAGACTTCTTCTTACATTTTGCAGCCCCCTGCATTAATTTTTTTTAAATCTGATTTATATAATTAATTTACTGAGTAACTACTCGCCTCTTTCAACTTGGTCTATATTTCAGGCAATTACAATTTTTATTGTTACATTTCTTTATCCTAATCATATTGTGCATATCCATGATAATACTAGCTAGTTTCTGATTTATATTCAAATGTATTCAGCCTCACCCATTTTTCATGAGTAGCCTATTTGAGCACATCACTTGTAGCTAAACAAATGACGGATTAGAAGAGGAAAGATTTATTTCTTATTTTTATTTGTATTTTTATTGTTTTGTTTTGTTTGTTTTTTTTCCCCCATTCCTTTACAGATTATTTTCAGCGCCCATTGCGGATCACGTGACATTCATGACCTTTTGACCTCAGCGGTCGGTATTAGTAGGTAAATCAAATTATTGCAATCTTTAAACCGGTTTGTCAAGTTTCAAATTCCAACCTTTCATGTTTTGTGATATCCTCTTCTTTGGATTATAGTAGTAAGATGGATATAAATAAACTTGTTTTGTTTGGTTGATTGATTGGTTTTGACATGGGGAAAAAATGCTTTATTCGAATTTCCCAAAGCACAATATTATCTATTTTATACCTCACTTTAAGAATGTTGAATAATCCTGTCCTCTGATTGGTCAAAAGCTTGGTCATGTCTTCAACCATGCCCTAAAAACAAATCATCAGTCAATAGTACTTGGATTTATGCAACGGGCATAGTAGCGCGATCCCATTTGTTTACGCACATAAGGCTGCTTTGTGCGATGCGATGATTTCAGATACCATAATTTGCAGAGCGATTTGGTCGATAATTTAGTTAGTTAGGTCTCAATTAGACCATGTATCTTATTTTTTAGATCAACTTGTTTTTCGGCATATAAAAATATATATTGACTGCTTTTATTTTCGAGGCACGGTCGTTTCTAAACTGCTCTCGGGAACCTCCGAATCTGCCATAACCCGCGACCTGCGGTCTTGGGTTAAAGCAGATGCGGAATTTCCCTCGAGCAGTCTAGAAACGGCCATGCCCCTCAAAGCAGTCAATATATCTATACTAAGGGTCCTATCTCACTTCGCGGAGACGTCTCCGCGACAGAATAGAAATTTCATCTCCGCGACGAATAAATAGTATTAGAGACGTCTCCAAGACGTCTCCGCGACAATTTTTGAAAAAAAAAATCCGTCTCCGAAATTCAGGAGACGTCTCCGAGACGTCTCCTGAATTTCGGAGACGGATTTTCTATGCTGTCGCTGAGACGTCTCCGCGAAGTGAGATAGCACCCTTAGCTTTCATAATAGAAGTAAGTTAGGGAGATGTCAGTTAGTCTCTTGGTAACATCCCAAATAGCAAGGTTACGTTGGGCCAACGTCGGCAATGGTCGTGGCTATTACGTCGGGCCAACGTTGTTCTTGCCGTTGGACCAACGTTGTCACAACGTTGCACGTTGCGGCGACCATATGCCGACGTTGGATGAACGTTAAGTTGCATACAAAAGAGCGACGTTGCACGCACTCAAAATGCGAACGTTGGTCCAACATTGGCAAATGGTCGCCAACGTTGTGCCAACGTTGGCCCAACGGCAAGAATAACTTTGGCCCAACGTAATAGCCACGATCATTGACGATGTTAGCCCAACGTAACCTTGCTATCTGGGATTAGCAGCATTTTCCGTGTCTCAACGGACACTGGTTAAAATACTTTTTAGAATTCCTTTATTTTATCTTATTCGATTCTATTGTGTTTTTGTTCTTACAGATGGGCGAATATAACCCTTAAGGATCATCAAGGGGCTTTGGTGTCAATTTCTCCAACAATGCCTGCCAATACACCAAGGCGAGTGTTTTTATATTTTTCATTTCTTTTTCTTTTTGATTTATTTTTTTCTACGTTACATTCGCCATTAGCCCAGCACATTTTCATATTAAAAATAACCACGTAACAAATTGTTACAGAGTAGAAATTAATACACCAGCAATATGATTGTCGAATAATTACATGCGTTATTTTGATCATAGTAAGAGGCACATAAATGTGCACACATCTGTTCATAGAAACAGGATAAGGTTTTGTTAATTGTTAACTGAATAATTTATATTTCTTCTCGTATGATTTGGTGAGTTGCATTTAGAGAATAATTGACTAGTACAAGGGATGTCCACTGAAATGTTAAGTTATTTCTAAGTTGTTTTTGCTAGGCTTATTGGATAGAGCATTTTAGGAGAAAAATTTTGTACTTGAATTATCACAATTGGATGTTCCATTTCAAAGATATGACCCAAAGAGTGTCTCAGATTACCCATGATCTGCTAGAACACTTTTACAAGTTTCAGACAAAGCCAGAAATGCAATAAAAGCTCAAGTTTATGGTCCTTTTGTCTTTGATTTATTAAACCAAATCATACCAAACATTTTCTATGTGTGTATCAACATGAAATGAGATTATAGTAACATAATTGAGGAGTATGAGTAGATTATACAAAAAGTTATGGCAGTACAAAACTGATGGTTTGACATATTACCGTATGTGATCCAATATGACCACCGTGGAAAAATACTCCATAGGGCATGTTTCAATAGGAACACCCTAGACAATAGGCTATTTCATGGTGGTGTGGCTCAGAGCTGAGTGTTGGAGAGGGTAGAGTAATTTTAAAACTTAAATGGCCAATGGTAAACATTGTTCTTTGCTTTTCACCCTAATACATTTTTTGTTCAAAAATAGTTACATTTTATAGATATCTACTTCTCCTTATCTGAATCTATTCCAATCATAAGAAATTCCAGTCATAACACATGACACAGAAGCATCACTTTGAACACGCTGTAGTTTTTTTTTTCATATCAATATTTTCAACAGGAAAAGTTGATCACCTGCTGAGATATTTGCTCAGGAAGAAACTGACTAATTAGGAATAAAAATGATTGATATTTACTACTGGCCAAAAGACAATTTCAAAAGCTGTTTTTTATTGAAAATTTTGCTATTTCTCTGCCTGTGTTTTATTGAGGAGGCAGTGCATGGGTTATTGTTTGCATTGTAAATGCATGGGTGACTACATCCATACAGTGAAGTGGAAACCGTTCTAGTGGCTTTTTGCTCTTGTGTGGCCATCCCTACTAGTACTATTATTCATCTATTTTCTGTTCAGGATGCCGTACAAAGTTGTTGTGGATCAAAATAGACCAGGAGATGGTAAGCTTTCTAATTTTAGCTTTATTTGTTCTTCCTTTATTCATTTAAAAAAGAAAAAAAATACAAAAAAAATATTAAAACATGATATGAGTATATTCTAGAATCACGTTGTTTTTGGTGTTTTTGTTTTTGTTGTTGTTGTTGTTGTTGTTGCTGTTTTGTTTTTAATTCTAAGAATCGGACTACAAAAAGAAGTTTGCAGATAAAAGGATACGATTTTTCTCTGCTGGTAGCTCCCTATGATTTTACAACACACTTAGTTATTTTATCAGCATATTTGTCTCCATTATTATATTTTTTTTTCTGTAGCCCACGATGAAGTACTACATGGAGTCCTGACTCACGTCTCAGATCAAATGACAAAGTAAGTCTTATTATCTAAGATAAAACCCTAATACAATTGTATTGATGGGCCTGAAATTAAGGTGTTTTAAGGATATTTTTTTTTATTTCTTAAAGAAAAACAAACGCCTCTTTTTTTATTTTAGTTTTATTGTACATCATTCGATTAATTAGTTGCCGATATTCAGTGAATTCAAGTAATAAGAATAACCCAGTGAGATGACGAATAATGTATAATTATAATCACTTGTATGCATCGCAATGTTTAAATCGGTTTCCCAATATTTCATTAAGCTAAATTTTGTTTTTCCTCTGCTTCCAGGGCCTTTCGAATGAACGAGATGAAAGATGAAATGTTTAATCGTCTTAATGTTATGCAACAACGAATTGAAAGTAAGATTATTTTGTATTTTTCGAAAGAAGATTTCATTTAAATGCATAATAATTTACTGAGTAAAAAAAAAAGGGGGAGATGATATGATATCGTGAAATGTTACTCCTCCTCCCCATAGGCCTACTCTTCAAGGATTTACTGGCCTATCGATAAATTTCATTCATGACCACAGTAGCAGGCGTGGAACTAGGGGCGCCCCTTAACGCAAAATTAAGAAAAAAGTCTCTATAACCATCTGACGACTTACCCCTACCCTTTTGCGTGTTATTCCTTTCGAAAAACGATGACCCTTTTGATTGGCGGAAAAACCGAACACATTTTCATACATTTACACCCCACCCACCCCCCCCCCCCCGTGCACACGCACCCTTATCAATATTGCACCTAGACTGGCCAATTACTCGTGATACACCAAGGAATGGACAGAATCTGCAGAACACTTTTGGTGCAAACCCTGCACACCATCTTGAACACATACATTATTTCGAAAGTCTGTTAGGATTTACCCGTTCACATGAATGACATCATTTATAATTGACTCCGTCTTTAATATATATCACGCTACGGAAGGTATGAAGCGGACACCTGGATAATGAAAAGTGTAACAGATTGAGAAGACGCCATTCAAGGACGACACTACCTCGCAAGTCAAAGAGGTATGAAATGACAATCAATTTCACGATAATGATCATTCCGTTCGATCAATTAAACGCATCGAATCAACCTGATAAATCATATCGACATATTACCCTGATAAGGCCGCAACCATGGTCACGTACATTCTACCACGGCTACACATTAATACAGTATTTTAAAGTTGTTACTGCCTTATCTTGCAGTTCGTATCATTATTTATTAAAAAAATTCAACCATAAACAAATAATTAAACTACAATTAAAGACCAACGCACATAAAATAAATAAATAAAATAAACTAAAAAAATACAAAAAATATCATTTTTTGGAAGAGCTTACGTCCCTTCTCTTTCTTCTTAGTTTACACTGCAATGTTTCACTACTCAAAGTATGAAGTTCGCTCAGATGATCTTGTTTCATTTCAGCCGACATCGCAACTTCTGTAACATGTACGATACCAGAGCCGCCACGGACGACGACGGCACGGCAATCCTTGCAAAGCAGTGAATTAACAATATCCCCAAGGTAAGCAAAACACACATAATTTGATTTTGGAAACAATATTGTTCGTTGTACATCACAATATAAAATACGATACACTTTTTAACTGTATTTCTTTATCTTTAGTCTATTTCATCTTTTTAATTTAAAATTTATTCCTGGAAACTTCTTAAGCAATAATTCAACAAAACTATCAAATAGGACTACTCAGGCCTAAACGAAACTAGAACCGTAAATCCCAATTCGTCTGTAATTACAGCCATTTTTATATGTAACCTAAATCACAACAACTAAATTCTCTGACCCTCATACACTAACTGTCACACGAGTTCACGTTATTCTGTTTATATTACGTGTATTTACGCATTTTTTAAAATCTGTATTAGTCTGAAATGTTGTGTTGCGATCGGAATTGTATTATTACTTTTAAAAATTTAACCTTGATGTTGACCAGTTCACACTTGTCGCACGAGACCAAGGCCGAGCTCTCAAATAAATCACAACATTCGATATCTGGCACTGGAATCAAACAGGTAAAGTGAATGCTTTGAAATTGATACTCAAACTATAAATTTTAAAACTGGAAACTGTAGCGCCTACCTTGAACAATCGCTTTCCGATGCTTCAACGGTTCTGAGGTGCTGATGAGCATCGTTTCTTAGTCAGGTCAGAGCGACGCAGCCCTGATTTCCATACAATGGAAAGATCGGGCCATGCGCTAAACATAATAGAGCGCTTAATTGTCACAGACAATTGGTGCCCGGAGAATGTTATTTCAATTCGAATGCTCTATTAGATCCAGCGCTGAGTGCCTTTTTATAAATGTTTAACCACTTGACTCTGCATTGTGCTAATCTGCACAGTACGGATGCACCAGGTGGGTTTTAGTAGGGGAGACGGGACAAATGTAACACGGGGCACATTAACAGGGTCCCCATTCCTATCGCAAACACCTATTAAACTTAAATCTTGTACAGAGCATTGCGATATAACATACGCTCCACATGCCGTATGAGTGTTCTGCCAGATTTAACGGTATCGTGGAACTTTCTACAGCCAGCAAAAAACGTTTTTGAGCAGAAAGTACATATTCACAATACCCATTGTTTATTCTTCTGGTACAAATAGTGGATAATGCTACGGCTGTCATTTTATATATTTATAAGTATATTCTTAGGCAATATTTTCTTAACGTTTCAACGATGAACTACCTAAGTTAAGATAGAAAAAATCTCTCAAATATGGTCGCCTCTGTCAGGCGGCGCATTGAACAAGCTGTTACCAATTAGCCCCTACAACAGGAGCCATTCTGTAAGATAACTCCCTAGAACTCGCCGCATAGTATTAGCAGCTTCTCCGCGCAATTTTCAACCCAAGCTAATATCTAACAATCAGGGGCCAACGCAAAGAGGCTTGTGGGTGAGGGGGGCTGAACTGGCTAAAATATCACAAATGTATGGTACACTTTGTCCATTTTGTACAAGTTTGGCTGCACGGAAAGTGGGGGGGGGGGCTTCAATGAGATTGCATAACTTTGAACGTATCGTCAATTCATTTTTTTATTCAAGAAAAAAGGGCCCTTATTTCATAATAAGCTCAGAATGAGGAATTAAATTACTTCAAATATCTGTCCAATACGTTTTCGTTGAAAAGACAAAAAAAATTGATTATATTCCGAAAAAAGGGTCTGTCTTATTGTTTTATTCTTTATGCTTTCATTGTAATCAGAGCCCTCAAGATTTTTTATTTTTATTTTTTTAATAATTTATAATCACTACACTACGAAACAAAAAATAACAAATCATGAAGCGAAGTGAACATAAGTTTCTCTTTAATGCCAAAGTTTGCTAAATAGGAGTACGACTTGGAAAATAAAAAAAACAGCAAAGAGTAGCCCGTCGATAACTCAACATTCAGACGTCATAACCTTGAATGCTTATCCAATTATAATGCTTCTCGCAAACAAAGTAACCATATCATAAGCTAGACATGGAATTAAACTACTCTACAATAACTTTGATTTGATTTGATTTTTATTTATTTGGTCCGATTGTACAATGTATAAAACAAAAAGAAACACTACAGGACTAGCCCATGAAAATCCGAAATAGGCTTATTTTATAGAGGTCCCATAAAATAGAATGAGATTACGGACCACTCCCTCCTGCTGATTGCTTTTTCTTATTAAAAAAACCCACACACACTTAAAGAGAGAGACGAGCTAGAGAAAGAAGAGAGAGGAAGGCGAGAAGACTTGAAGAGGAGTGAGGACTGGAAAGAAGGAGAGGAAGGGGCAAGATAGGAATAGTAAAAAGGTAAAGATTTGGCAGTGAAAGTAGAAAAAAGAACGACAGAAAAAAAGAACGAGGAATGAGAAGAGAGGGAGAGACTCGGAGCCCCCATAAAAAGATAAGAATAATGATTCAATACCGATACCTGAAAATATACGATCCATATAACGTTTTTGTAAAGGGCAAAGGAAATCATGATTTTGCCAAGAAAAAAGAAAGTGGCGTAAATTTTTAAGATTGCTTTACATACAAAAAAAAAAGCTGTCATTTTTACTTCTTATCAGGAAATGTATCACTTTTTATGTTTGAAAGAATGTGTTAAATCAAAAAGGGCGTAGGCCTAATATAAAGTTGTCTACACCACAGTTGTTCAGTTTAAAGATTATTGGCGTAGGTACAAAGGAGTAACGAACAAAAATATGAATTGATGAAAGTTCATATCAGTCCTGCACAGTTCAAAGGGTTGAAGCCCCACAAAAACCTTTAAAAAAAAAAAAAAGATTACAAACTCTTTGCCCCATATCAAGAATAATAACAAGTGCCGCAAAACATAATATTATGAGTCAAGCATTCTGTTTTATTATAATTAGCTTATTGTGGTTATGATGTCTTAAATTCTTGGATCTGTCAAGTGCATAGCTTTGATAATCATGTGTTACCCAATTGCCCGCTACGTCCTGTTACAATGTGTCCCCTGGACACGGTGCAATTGTACACTCGACCTCTTGTTTTGAAATTGGTAATTGGCTTCATAATACACTGTTGTTACTCTAGCCCAAACCTATTTTCATATGTCAAGCTTAAGGTCTATACATATTCATTTATTTAATTTAACGCAAGTATTTGGCTTTAAATAAAGTTGATAAGGTAAATTTGGAAAAAAAAAACTTTACAATTCGTCCCAGGTCTCCCCATATACGTTAAAACAAGACCATGACAGGACGGAAGCTCAGACAGCATGATCAACGGTAATCATTACTGTGAGGTGCCGCCAACATAGTGTACAATCCCAGCACGTAAAATATACGTGTTTCCGCAGCCCCAAGTGGTTAAAACAAGATTGCTCCAGTGGGACCTTTATTTTTCCTTGTATTCGTGAACTTCCTTCTTCAAATTTCCGGCAATGATAAATACAGAACACGGGCGTATCCGGGGGGCGCAACAAGGCGCGCCCCCCCCACCCCCTATTGGCCGTACTCAAAAAAAAGAAAAAAAAAAAAAAGGAAGGAGAAAAAGGGAGAAAGAAGGAAAAAAGGAAAGAAAAGAAGAAAACCAGAAAGAAACCAGAATGGAATTAAGGCTCGATGCATGCTACAATTTTCGCCTCAACTCTATTCACTAAACATAGCCCAAATAGGGCTTATTTCGGTTCAAACGAACCATAACTAAGGCCTTTAATGTGCGGTCGCAGTCCGCACCAGGCCGACCCTTTTCTTAGTATGCCCGCTATCTTTATATCTCATAAACATGTATTTGCCACACAAATTGATAATTGCTCAAAACGCCCTTTTTTTTAAGAAAAGAAATTCACACCCATCTTATGACGAAAAGATTAAAATATTTAAACTTAAAGATTCAAAAATCTCACAAAGAAAAGATGGAGCCTCTTGGACCCCTTGCCTCGCTGCGGGCCCTACGGGCCCTTCACTGGGAAAACATTAGTCTGGCCTCATGGGTTTATTAGAAAGTACCCTTTATTAATTCAAGAATACCTTATTGAAACCCCAAATTTTTGGCTCGCGCTTCCGCGCTCGCTTGATACCAAATCATAATCGGCTACAAAAAATAACTCGAATTTTACTCTTTTTAAAAATATTTCAGCTCGCGCTATCGGCTCGCGGATACTAAATATGGCTCATTATACACAATAATCACCATTTCAGTATTAGAAATGCCCTTATTTATTTCATAACTTTAAACACTCACATCTTTCGAATCTACGGTATTTCGCCGCATACGCAGATTCCAATCAGAAAGGTATATAATGCACACATAAAATAGGTTATTCTACGCACACACAACAAACATTTATTTTT
>CALNVZ010000174.1:74247496-74268076 GCA_940671915.1 Paracentrotus lividus | reverse complement strand
GTCTCATTCTCATTTTTATAGGCGACCTCTATAAAATAAGCCTTTTCGGATTTTCGATGGGCTAGTCCTGTCAGTTGTTGTCTTTTTTGTTTTATACCATTGTCAATCGACAAATAGAATAAAATCAAATCAAATCAAAGTTATAGTTAGAGTAGTTTAATTCCATGTCTGAGCTTATGATATGGTTACTTTGTTTGGCAGAAGCATTATAATTGGATAAGCTTCAAGGTTATGCGTCTGAATGTTGAGCTTATCGACGGGCTATCTTTGCTGTTTTTTTATTTATTCCAAGTCTACTCCTATTTAGCAAACTTTGGCATTAAATAGAACCTTGAGTTGCATTCCTTCATATTTGCTTTCTTTTTTGTTTCTAGTGATAGTGATTATAAGATTTTAAAAAAATAAAAATAAAAAATACTTGAGGGTCTGATTACAATGAAAGCAGAAGTAATAAAAATAAGACACCCTTTTTCGGAATATTAATTCAATTTTTTTGCCTTTTCAAACGAAAACGTATTGGACAGGTATATTTGAAGATAATTTAATTCCTCATTCTGCAGCTTATTATAAAATAAGGGCCCTTTTTTCTTGGAATAAAAAAAATGAATTGACGGATACGTTCAAAGTTATCAATTCTCATTTCGAAGCCCCCCCGCCCCACTTTCGTCAGCCAAACTTGTTACAAAAATGGGACAAATGTACCCATACATTTGTGATTTTTAGCCAGTTCAGCCCCCCGCACCCATGCAACCTCTTGCCGTTGGCCCCTGATTGGTTAGATATTAGCTTGGTGTTGAAATGCGCGGAGAAGCTGCTAATACCGGCGAGTTCCTAGGAGTTATCTTACAGGAAATGGTTCCTGTTGAGGGGCAATTGTAACAGCTTGTTCAATTGCGCGCTGACGAGAGGCGAACCATCATTTGAGAGATTTTTTCTATATTAGCTTAGGTATCATCTTGAAAGTTTAAAAAATATGTGCCTAGAGAATATAACTTCTAAATATAATAAAAATGACAGCCGTAGCTTATCCACTATTTGTCCAGAAGATAAACATGGGTATGTGAAGTATTACTTTCCTGCTCAAAAACGTTTTTTGCTGGCTGTAGAAAGTTCCACGATACCGTTAAATTCTGCGAACACTCATACAGGCATGTGGAGCGTGTATATACGCAATGCTCTTACAAGATTTAAGTTTATAGCGTGTTTGCTGATAGAATGGGGCAGCCACTGTTACAATGTGCCCCGTGTTACACTTGTCCGTTCCCCTACTAAGACCCACTGGTCATCCCGTACTGTGCAATTAGCACAATGCAGAGGTCCAAGTGTTAAACATTTATAAAAAGGACACTCAGCGCTGGATCTAATAGAGTATCGAATTGAAATAACATTTCTCCGGGCACAATTGTCTTGTGAGAAAGCGCTCTATTAGGTTTACGCATGGGCCCGGATCTTTCATTGTATGGAATCAGGCTCGCGTCGCTAACTGACTGGACTGAAGAACGATGCTCATGCAGCACCTCAGAACCTGTTGAAGCATCGGAAAGGATTGTCTCAAGGTAGGCGCTACAGTTTCATTTTAAAATTTATAGTTTGAGTATCAATTTCAAAGATTCACTTACTCTAGTTTGATTCCCTAGTGCCAGATATCGAATGTTGGATTTATTAGAGAAGCTGGCCTTGGTCTTCGTGCGACAAGTGTGAACTGGACATACACAAGGTTATTTTTTAAAAAATAATAGCAATTCCGATCGCAACAACAACATTTCAGACTAATACAGATTTTAAAAAATGCGTAACATACACGTATATAAACAGAATTAACGTGAACTTCGTGTGACAGTTAGTTAGAGGGTCAGAGAAGATGTTAGTTGTTTGATTTAGGTTACGATATAAAAATGGCTGTAATTACAGACGAATTGGGATTTACGGTTCTATTTCGTTTAGGCCTGAGTAGCTCCTATTTTGATAGTTTTTTGAATTATTGTCTTAAGAAGTTTCCAGGAATAAATTTTTAAATTAAAAAAGATGGAAATAGACTAAAGATAAGAAATACAGTTAAAAAGTGTATGTATTTTATATTGTATGTACACACGAACAATATTGTTTCAAATTCAATATGTGTGTTTGCTTACCTTGGGGATATTGTGTACATTCGACTGCTTTGCAAGGATTCCGTGCCGTCGTCTCCGTGGCGGACTCTGGTATCGACATGTTACAGAAGTTGCGGATGTCGGCTGAAATGAAACAGATATCTGAGATAACTTCATACTTCTGAGTCAGAAACATTGCAGTGTAAACTAAGAAAGAAAGAAGGAGTAAGCTTCTTCCAAAAATGATTTTTTTGTATTTTTTTATTTATTTTATTTATTTATTTATGTGTTATGTCTTTAGAATTTAGTTTAATTCATTTGTTGGATGGTTGAATGTTTTTTTAAAAAGTAAATGATACGAACTGCAAGATACAGGCAGTAACAACTTTAAATATATATTGTTAATTTTAATGTGCTCAGATCAATAAATCTAGTGTATATCGATATCGTGAATTGATATTCCTTGTCTTGACTGCCATGGTTGTCGTGCCTCTATCTCCAGGGTCTTAACTTATGCTCATGCCATACTATTATATAAAGGGCATTCATGCTTAATGATCGAATCGGATGAGTCATGTATGCAGCTGATAATAATTGTCATTTCATACTTGCTTGCGAGGTAGTTCGCACGCAATGCTTTCTGCAATCTTTCTCTTGTGTCATACAGTCGCTCATACCTGATCCGTAGGTGATCATATTAAAGCGGAGTCAATGCTAGTAAATGTGGGGGGGGTCAGTGTGAGGGTAAATTATAAACTTTCGAATATGTATGTGCCAATTCAAGAGGTCAGGTTTGACCAATTTCTAATTCTGCATTCGGTATCACGAGTAGCATAGGAATATGAAGGGTGGGGAGGGGGGGGGGTGGGGGGGTGTAAAGTATGAATGTTCGGTCGCACAGGTCATGTTTTCGATACAAGAATAGGTAATTTCAGTGGATATAACGTTTTTATCTTTAATTGTTCGCGTAAGGGCGCCCCTAGTTCACACGCCTGCTACTGTGGTCGATGAATGAAATTTATCGATAGGCCAGGTAAATCCTTGAAGAGTAGGCCTATGGGGAGGAGGAGTCTTTCCAGCGATATCATAATCATCTTCCACCCTTTTTGTTTTTTACTCAGTAAATTATTATGATTTAATAGATATCTCTTTCGAAAAATATCAAAATATATCTTACTTTCAATTCAGTTGTTGCATAACATTAAGACGATAGAACATTCATCTTTCATTCGTTCTTACGAAAGGCCTGGAGAGAGAGGAAGAAACATAAATTGAGGCTAATTGAAAGTTTGGGAAACGCGATTTGAAACCATTGCGATGCATACAGTGATTATAATCTATACTTATTCGGTGCACTCACTGGGTTATCTTATTACTTGAAGTATCAGCTGAATGTGCCAAGTCATTAATGTCGCGATGATGTACAATAGCACTGTAAAATAAAAAAAGAGGGCGTTTGTTTTTGCTTTAAAGAAATAAAAAAAAATAATCCTTAAAACACCTAATTTCAGGCCATCAATACAATGTGGTATTAAGGGTGTGTTTTATGTTAGGATAATTAAGACTTACTTTGTTCATGTTGGATCTGGAGACGTGTAGTCAGGACCTGATGTAGTGACTTCATCGTGGGCTACAGAAATAGAAAATATAATAATGGAGACAAATATGGTCTGAAAATAACTAAGTGTGTTGTGAAAATCATAGGGAGCTACCAGTCAGTAGAAAAAGCGTGATTCCTTTTTGATCTTGCAAACTGGTCTTTTGCTGGAGTCCGATTTCTTATAGGATATAAAACAAAACAGCACACAAACAACAGCAACAGATACAAATACAAAAATACGCAAATAATCAAGTGATTCTAGAATATACTCGATATGATGTTTTAATATTGTTTTTTGTATTTTTTTTTTTTAAATGAATAAGGAAGAAAGATAAAGCAAAATTAGAAAAGCTTACCATTCTCCTGGTCTATTTTGATCCACAATCAACTTGTACGGCATCTGAAACAGAAAATAGATTGAAATTAGTACTGAGTATGGGTAGGGGGGGTGCCACACATGAGCAAAAGCCACTAGAAGTGCGGTTTCCACGTCATCTGTATGGATGTAGTCACCACAATGGCATTTACAATGCAAACTAATAACCCATGCACTGCCTCCTCAATAAAACTACTGAAGGCAGAGAAATAGCAAATTTTCATGAAAAAACAGGCTTTTTGAAATTGTCTTTTTTGGCAGTACGTAATATCAAATCATTTTTATTCCTGAATGTAGTCAGTTTTTCTTCCTAGCATATTCAGCAGGTGATGCAACTTTTCCTGTTGAAATATTGATATGAACAGAAAGAAAAAACTACAGCCGTGTTCAAAGTGATGCTTGTGTAATGTGTATGACTCGAATTTCTTATGATCGAAATGAGATCAGATAGGAGAAAGTAGTATATCTATAAATTACTATTTTTGAACAAAATGTTATTAGGGTGATAAAAAAGAACATGTTTACATTCGCATTATAGTTTTGAAAATTGACTCTACTCGCTCTGCCAACCTGCAATCTGAGCCCCCAACCCATGAAAAGGCTCTATTGTAGGGTGTTGTAATTGAAACTGCCTTATGGAGTTATTTCCGCACGGTGGTCATATTGGATACATACGGTAAGTTATGGTCAAGATCCATACAGTTTTGTATGCATATACTTTTTGTGTAATTCTACTCATGACTCTTAATTATGTTTACTATAATCTCATTTCATGTGTGAAATACATCACATAGACAATGTGTTTGGTAATGATTGGTTTGAATTAATCAAACAAAAAGGACCACTAAACTTGAGCTTTTATTGATTTCTGGCTTTGTCTGAAACTTGTACAAAGTGTTTCTAGCAGATTATGGTAATCTGAGACCTCTTTGGGTCATATCTTTGAAATTGGGAACATCAATTGGTGATAATTCAAGGTACAAAATTTTTCTTCGCTAAATGGCTCTATCCAATAAGCCTAGCAAAAACAAACTTAGAAATATACTTAAAACATTCAGTGGACACATCTTGTATACTAGTGCATTATTCTCGTAAATGCATACTCACAGAAATATACGAGAAGAAATATAATTTTCAGGTATAACAATTTAACAAACATTATCCTGTTTCTATGAACAGATGTGTGCACATTTATGTGCCTCTTACTATGATAAGATAACGGCATGTAATTATTACGACAATATACATTGTGGTGGTATTAATTTCTACTCTAACAAATTTGTTACGGGTGTGTTATTTTTATATGAATAATTGTGCTGGGCTATCGTGGAATGTGACGTAGAAAAAATAAATCAAAAAAGAAAAGAAATGAAAAAATAAAAAAACACTGCGCCTTGGTGTATTGGCAGGCATTGTTTGAGAGAATTGAACACCAAAGCCCCTTGATGATCCCTTAAGGGTATATTCGCCATACGAAGAACAAAACAGCATAAGAATTGAATAAAGAATAAAATAAGGAATTCTAAAAAGTATTTAACCAGTGTCCGTTGAGACAAGCGGAAAATGCTGCTAATCCAGATAGCAAAGGTTACGTTCGGGCTACATCGTCAATGAAGTCTGGCTAATTAGCGGATTTGGCCAAAGTTTATCTTGCCGTTGAGGCGCAACGTTGGCAACAAGTCTGGCGGTACATTTGGCCATTTGTTGACCAACGTTCGATTTCGAGTGCGTGCAACGTCGCTCTTTTTGTATGCAATAACGTTCATTCCACTGTCGGCGAATATGGTTCGCCGGCAACGTGGCAACGTTGTGAACGTTGGCCAACGGCAAACATCAGCGTTGGCCGGGAAAAACCCGGGTAAATAGCACGACCATTGCCGACGTTCGGCCGCTAACGTACCTTGCGTATTGGGATGTTACAAGAGACTAACTGACCTCTCCTAACTTGACTTCGTATTAATGAACAGCAAGGGTGCTATCGTCATTCGCGGAGCGCTTCAGCGACAGCATAAGAAAATCTCTCCGAAATTCAGGAAGACGTCTCGGAGACGTCTCCTGAATTTCGGAGACGGATTTTTTTTTTCAAAAATTGTCTGCGGAGACGTCTTGGAGACGTCTCTAATACTATTTATTCGTCGCGGAGATGAAATTTCTATCTGTGCGGAGAGTCCTCCGCGAAGTGAGATAGGACTTAGTATAGATAGTATGACTGCTTTTGAGGGCTGGCCGTTCTAGGACTGCTCGGGAAACTCTCCGCATTGCTTAACCCAAGAAGTCAGGTCGCGGGTTTAGGCAGATTCGGAGGTTCCCGAGAGCAGTTTAGAGAACGACCGGTTGGGCCGTCGAAAATAAACGCAGTCAATATAGTATTTATAATCAGCAAAAACAAGTGATTAAAAATAAGATACATGGTCTAAATTTGAGACCTAATAACTAAATTCATCGATCCATCGCGTCTGCAATTAATGGTATCTGAAATCCATCGCAATCGACAAAGCAGCCTTATTGCGTAACAATGGGATCGCGCTACTATGCCCGTCTGCATAAATCCAAGTATAATTGACTGAGATTTTGTTTTAGGGCATGTTGAAGCATGACCAAGCTTTGACCCAATAGAAGAACAGGATTATTCAACATCTAAAGTGAGGTATAAAATAGATAATATTGTGCTTTGGGAAATTCGACAATAAAGCATTTTTTCCTCGATGTCAAAAACAATTCATCACCAAACAAACAAGTTTACTTTTATCATCTTACTACTATAGATCACAAGAGAGGATATCACAGAAACAGAAAAGGTGGAATTTGAAAGCTGACAAACCGGTTAAAGATTGCAATAATTTGATTACCTACTAAACCCGACCGCTGATGGTAAAAGGTCATGAATGTCGAGTGGATCCGCAATGGGCGCTGGAAAAAAATCTGTAGGAATGGGGAAAAAAAACACAAAGACAAACAATAAAATAATACAAAATAAAATAAGAAATAACTTCCCCTGCTAATCCGTCATTTTGTTTAGCTAAAGTGAGTGGCTCAAATAGGCTTCATGAAATGGGTGAGCTGAATACTTGAAATAAGAAATCGATGAACTATGCTAGTATATATGGAATGACATTCAATATGATCTAGGATAAAGAAAGAATACAATAAAAATTGTAATAGCCTGAAATATGACAAGTTGATAAGAGGCGAAGTAGTTTACGTGCAGTAAATATTATATTATATAAATCAGATTAAAAAATTAATGCAGGGGCTGCCAAAATTAGAGAAGTAAGTCCTATTTTTTCAAATACATGACAGGTAATACAGCCACCTACATATTTTGTGGTCAGATCTGAAACCCCCCCAAAAAAAAACAAAAAAAAACACACAAACAAACATAACAAAACAAAAAAACAACAAAAAAATAAAAAACAAAAAATGACAACAAAAACAAAACAAAAAACAGCAAAAAAGACAAACAACAAACAAACAAAAACAAAACAAAACTAGAAATTGATTCGTTCTGGGACGAATAGTGGTCTGTCCAAAAATACATAGAATGAAGAAGAAAAGATGGAAGAAAGATGAAAACAAGTAATCATATAGGATAGTGTTAGAAAAGATGAAACAAGAGGAAATGCACAGATGTTGATAACTATATGCGCCAGTAACAATGGTCTAACTGTAGTTATTCCTAATAGTGGTTGTGTACATTACGCCACTAAAATTACATTTCAATAAATATAAAAAGCAAAATATTACATTATTGGCTATTGTAATGTGGTGTTGTAAGTGTACCGAGAAAGACAATTTACATTAAAAAAAAGAATAAGAAAATATAATAAAAAATGTGGACAACGGGACTCGAAACCCATGGTCCTTGATTTAAGTCAAACGCCTAACATGATTGAGCTAAAATTTGCCTATATGGATTTCACAATCGTAGAACGGAAAGTTCGAGAACGGCAAAAAGAAAAAATTCAATACGGCAGTTAATAAGTCCATGATTCCGGAATTTCTGATCTTTAAAAACGTACAGTGTTCAAGAGAATTCCCTTGCCTCAACCCTATTAAAATTTAGAGAAAATGAAGCAGAAATGATGGAGGGAATGCTCATTCAGAAAGGTCGGCCATGCACGTTTTAAAGTTTCAACGAAAAACTCCTCCCTAGATAGAGATTAAATCGCAAAATACGAGCAAAAGAAGACATGACCCTTTAAAAATTTGTTTAATCTTTTAACAATGATACGTTTAGCTTATTAAACAAGGACAGATAATAGGTCATGAATACAGAAAGGATATACTATCCTCAGTTACAACCATAATTGAAAATTTGGGACAAACGAACCAATATTTAACGGAGTTACGGAGTCAGATTTGCAAAAATTTTTATGACGTACATAAAATAAAAATGAAAGTTTTTGAGTTTCGATCGCCCATTTTGGATGTCGTCACGATATTTCAGGGGATAAAATGAAACATGAATCATGTCTCCAAATCATGACTTTAGGTTGAAGATGAAAAAAGAAATTGGGGGTTCACGGACTTATCGTAAGAGCCTACAGCGAATTTGTTCAATAGGCGTGTTTTTGCCCATATTGTGGCCTACAGTGAGAGTCGGGCGCGCGCGCGTGCTGCAAACGTTTGAGTGGTAGGCTCATTTCTTTTATTTGGTAATCGTAGAATTAGCTGATCAAGGTATCAAAATTACTCAGAAGGTTATATATCAGAATGATATACATAAAGAAACGCGCGATTCTGTGTTGTGTGAAGGCGTTACGCGCGAAAACGCACTGCGCATGCGTGCGTGGGGCGCAAATTTTTGAAATGTCAAAAATGAACCTGAAAACGTACTCTGATTCGGGGACTAAAATTGATTTAGGAGCAATATTGTTTAATTTTGGAACGCACGCGTACGCGTGCGTCGTGACCTTATGAGTGGACCTTTGGATGACATGGTCTGATTGACCTTGACATAAAGATTAATGTTCGTGTGAATAAATGATTGATTTCGCAAACGATTAAGTAGGTTGATGATGATGAATCAATGAATAGCTGTAACAAACAAAACAAATCATTGAAAATTGATGCCTCATCTGCTGCAGGTTCTTGTAATGCTTATTATTCATAGGTAAAAGAATCATCCGGCAAGCAAAGAATGACACGTACTTTGTTTTACTCTGGTCAATTGGCTCAATGGATTTAATTTCTTCCTGCTTGTTAGTTGTTTACAATTGCATGATCTCTAAAAAAAACGTTTCCTCTATTTGGAAGGGTCTGAACAACCCTGTGTATTGTGGCATGTGTGATGTGTCAAATTCCGTTCAATCCCGGATTCAGAGAATGCCTCTATCGCACAATCTCCCCGGTCGTGTACATATTCCTTGTGAAACTTGAATTTGATCCTGGAAGCTCCAGTGCCACTGATATTAAAATAGAGAGTTTATTTGTTTGAAAAAAAAAAATTATATATATTTTTGAACTTTCCAACTGTTAATAATTAAGTAACAGCTGACTCGATGGATATCAGGATAGTCCATTTTGTTTACGCAGGACCGAATCTAATACTCATAAGATGAGTAAGCCTTTGTATTTTGCTATCATATTTTGTCATATTTGATCAAGATCAATTTTGAATATTTGCTTGCTAATATCTTGTGCATAATTACGAAAGCACTATGTCTCTATGCTCAGAATTATCAGTGTTTATCAAAGGTTTACTGTAGAAAAAAAAAAAAAAATAAAAAAAAAAAGGAATTTAAAAGCAATTCCTGAATGTTTTATTGTCAATGCACAGCTGACTTTGGTATAGTCCCTGTTTAACTCACTCATATTCTACAAGGTCGATACGTAGTTTACGCAGGGACAAGGCCTTCGTACGTAAAATTAAGAGCTTGGTATAAGCTTTTTTATTTTTTTGAAGCATCAAATTTGACATCTTTTTTGTTGTTGATACACACATTCAGTGAGTTGCATGGATTTTATGTTAGATATCTCTCCGCATAATAATATTTTTTCAAAAAGCAATTTTGTCTTTCTGTGGTCAATCATAGACCATAATCTATCATGGGAAACTATGTATTTTGTTATTGTTGGTGTTTTTTTTTTTTTTTTTTGATGTTACTCTGTAACAATATGATATTTGTGGGAGGAACAGAACCAACAATTGATAGGCTTATGAGAGTATTCATTTGCTTATGTCCAATGCACGAAGTATCTAAGCCATCTCTAAAATTACTGACACTGTCATGGCCTGGTGATGATAAATTAGTATTTCCCTTTGAACAGTTTTACGGCGTCTGAGGTTTTATTGATCATTATTTTCAAAACAAAGAAATACCAAAACATAACTGACAAAGAACAGGCAGTTCGTAATTTACCTAACAGAAATCCACCATGTAGCACTTTGCTGGTTTGTTTCACGTCTTGCTAAGTGCTATTGTAACTATCTTCAGGAAAGTAAGCACATTGAAATAAGTTCACAGTTCTAAACTTGTTATATATAAGATGCATTAGTAGTGGTGCTGAGTTTGAACGGTTTTTGGCTGGTGGTATGTCTTGTGTACTGAATGCCACGATGGTGTTAAGCTAACACCCATAGGTCGTTACTCAATGTTAGTTTGGCACCAATCCCGGTATCCATTGTGGGACGTGCATCAGTTTGGGTTTGATACCTGGCAGGTTTTTACTATGTGCTTTCCATAAGTTACTTATAATGCTTTGTAAATCTTAATTCCTGTTTAAAAGAGTAAGGAAGCAGAATATTACTCATACTATACTGTCAACAATGTTATGTACCATGTAATAAGCTACTTCAAATATTTCATATATAGTAGGGCTAATTTCAAATATTCAAATATGCTATTGTTGTCTCAACAACAGTCTCATGTTAAATATTTCATAGGAATATTAATGCTAATGGACGCACTTTTCAAAATAGGCTACTTCAACATATTTCAAAATATTTCATATATGTTGAGAATATTTCAAATTTTTATTCAAGATATGCTATTTTGTTCTCAAATATGTCAAATATATTACTTCACATAATATGTTATTTTGCTCTCAACAACACTCATATGTTGAAATTCAATAGGAATATTATGTATATGACGCACTTGGTTGCCTAAGGTTAACTGTATTTAACATCCTCCACTGACATTTGTCAATGTTTCAAAATCTTATAGAGCTACGTTTTTAAATTTCAAGACCCGCACATTGACATCGTTTCTTAATACTTTATAAACATACCTGTCACAAAACCCAATTTAACATATCTTAAAAAATGGTAATTAGGTCTTGACTCATAATTGCTCGGTATATCCTCCCTGCTCAATTCTTCTTTTAATTTCCCCTTTACGGCCCCTCTTTTCACCCAATCCTACATTAAGACTTTCTCCTAATCTCCTGATCAACTTGAGAAACGACCCTCAGGTGTTTAATGGATTTGTGGAACTCAGTAAAATAGTTTTTTTTTTTTTCATCACGAATCTTTTTTTTTGCTATAAAGCCCTGGGTGCTTACACGAACAATGAGTCAAGAACACTGGGTCCACCCATCTCCTCCCTTTCCATAGGATCCCTGCCCTCCGCTCGTCCTCTCCTTTTTGGTTTGTCCGATTATCTGTAAACTTCCCGGTGATGGTCCTGTCTGTCATTATGATGCGAGTAATAAGGAAAAATGATGAGGTACGATAATGGTAAGAATAATGACGATACTAATGATATGTTAATGAATGATAATAATGACAATAATGATAAATAAATGATAATAATGATAATGATAATGAAAATGATAATAACATTAAGCCTCCCACTGGGATGACCTGGCCCAATCGATGATTTTTTGAAATACTTCCAAAATGAAACACATCCAAGATCTGCCATTCCGACGAAAATTAGATCGAATAAATATGATTTCATTTAAATGCAAATGTAAATGAATTGTTGAATGTTCCAGGTAGACAAGCTAATGAACATGAGCAATCAATACTCTTCATAGCCTATTAGACACAGAAAACCAATTCGTGTTCCCGGCTTTTTGAATCTGGATAAATTTCGTCCTTTTTTCTTTAGTTCACTCAAATATAAGAAAGCATGAATAGAAACTTACGAATCGGTTCTGGAGTATCTTACTTGATAGGGCTAAGGTTTAATTGTTCTGTAATCGGGCTTGATCGGAAACGGTGGCTCACTGAAACCACCTACTTCTCTTATTTGCTAATTTCGGGGCCTTTCAATTTAGAAATAGAACAACAGATTAGATAGATAGGAGGAGGAGTAGCCTTTTATAATTTCCTCTGAATTTATTTTATACAAAGAAGGCCAGAGTTTGAACTTAGCCATGAATGAATATATAGAATCATTATTTGTAGAAAGTTGTTTTTTGATAACAGAATAGAAATTGTTCTTGGATGTATATACCGGCCCCCAAACTCGCAATCAAAAATGGACTTTCTTATCGCATTAACAAAATTATACTCTCTAGTCCATCCCTAAAAGATAAAGAACTGTTTTGTTGATGGGTGATTTTTAACTTAATCTTATTAAATTATAACTCTGATGCTTTTGTCAATGATTTTTGTGGGACCCTTCTCACTTCAGATCATTCACACCACTCTGCATCTCTGAAGCCCAGACCCGTATAGCAGACATTCATTCAACCTTAATTGATATATTTGTTAGCAATATGTATCCACCGTGTCGGAAGCTGGCATTGTAGATTCTGATATAACGGACCATTTCCCGATATTTACAGACTTTAAGCATCAAAACACAAACGTTGTACCCCGGAGTCGCCATATAAACGGCAACATTGTAATGACAATAATTGAGCTGTTTATCGATAATCTAAATTAATATAAGGATTGGTCTTGATCTTAATGATATCACTGATGTAGATGACAATACCTTTCGATGAATTTATGACTAAAATAAATACTTTATATGATTCAATGCCTTCCCCTGAACAACAAGTCAATCTTCCGAACAGAAAAAGAAATGCTAAATCACCTTGGATAATCTCCGAAATCTATTAGGTCAATTATAGGAAACATAATCTCTCTATCTCAAATACAAAGCGAACCATCTAATACCTCCACGGTCCAAATAACTTGAATTAATAAAACACGCTGGTGTTTGCTAACGAAGAGAAAAGAAAAAATATTTTGACAAATTTTATAACTTGGCAAGCAATAGATGCTAAGAACCACTTGGAAAATTATATTAAATAATGTTTTGAATAGGCAAATAAAAAGAATGTCTCCGTCTCCAAAATACAGGTTTAATGGAAAGATCATCGATAATCCGAAATATTGCAAGATTCTTTTAATGACTCTTTGTAAATGGGGTAGGAACAAACTTTGGCTAAAGTAGTTCCAAAATTGTGACAAAAATTTAGTGATTAAGCTACAAACCGTAATTCAATTCAATTGTTTTTTTGCTCCTGTACTTGAAAACGAAATTCTAGATATTGGGTCAAACTTCCAAGTAAACGTAGCTGCGGCCATGAAACGGCTTTGATAACTTTATCTGTAAAAAGGATTATTCCGGAAACTATCGTCGAACCATTCACATACATATGCATCTTCTATGACCGTGCGGGTGGTCTTTCTAAAAAAATGAAATTAAGCAGAAAATATTCCCAGTTTTTAAAAAAAGGATGACGCTCTATCATTAAACAATTAACAGACCATTTCCTTACTAACCAGTTTGTTTTCTACAAAATTATTAGAAAAAAATAGTTTTTACAGCGCCAACAAAATTCCTGGGATTGAATAACAATATTTTACACGAATCTCAATTTAGGTTAGAAAAAAACAAAACACAACACACGCTCTTCTGACGTTGCTAATATAAAATTACACAAAATCGCTTGATAATCGACCATATACAAACGGGTTATTTATATAAAGACTTTTCAAAAGCTTTGACACCGATTGACCATGAACATTTTACTAACAGCAACTTAACATAATTATGGGATACAGAGGATCGTTCTTTAACTGGGTTTCGAAAAGCTCTATTTATATGGACGATTAGCAAACCAATTTGTTTTTTATTGATAAATATGCATCTAAACCTTCAAAAATATTCATATGTGGAAGTACCGCAGGGGTCAATTCCTCGGCATCCCCTCCTTTTATATATAATTACATCAATTGATTACATAAATCTTCCAATCTTACTGTACCCGATTATGTACGGCAGACGCACAATTTTTTTTAGCACACAAAAACATGACACTTCATGTACTGTAAGATATCAGAACTTGAAGCAGTTACAAAGTGATTCAAAAGCCAATAAAATTATCAAATTAAATCTAGAGAAAACCAAGTTTTTATGTTATTTAGCTCAACTTTTTCGGGAACCAACCCGACCATATTTACATGGATAATGGTACAAATACGCAAAAAGTAATCTGAAAACTAAATTTTAAGGTACTTACATGATGATAAATTAACATGAAATATCACACATTGAAAAATATTTGTAAGATAATCTCAGAAATATAGGTAGAGGAATAAGCTAAAATATGCATTTTCCCTCAAAGTTTTTCTTTTATCACTTTACGCTACCGTATTGGTTATTACCAATACCTTAATTACGGGATGTTATCCTGGGAAACAGTGCTTCAATACTTATTAGAAAGAATATTTATTGCTACAGATGAAAAAGCGTTAATCGAGTTAGGCGGAGTAAACGTCCATTTCCGTCCCAATACTGATACACTGTTTTATTCTAAATAATGTTTTAAAAGTTCATGACTTATATAAACTTTAACCTTCAGTTCATCAGTGTTAGCAGAAACAAAGTCAGAAATTGCCCCCAGCGCATTGGTAACATGTTTATTCCTAGATAATGAAATACAGTCTAGTAATCCTACAGGACAGAATTACCATTACCGACTTACCAAACGCGTACAGGTGGCTCCACACAACACTTTTATATTCGCCCCTGAAATTTTGGAAAATTCTCTACCCAGAGACATGCGTGGAATAAGAAGCATATTTTTATTAAAACACCACTTAAAATGTTATTGTTATCATCAATATAACCAACTTTATATCACTCTGTTTCTCTAAGTGACAGACGGATATACACCAAGGATCAAATATCACAAGGACGCAAACCTTTACTTTTCAATGCACACCCTATAGAAAAATCAATTATCTAAATGCATCCGACACCCCCCCCCCCTTCCCCACGCCTAGTCCTTCCGGGTTTTTTTTTTTTTTTGTCTCTCTAAAGTTTGTGTGTTTGTTTTCCTTGCTTTTTTTGTATATATAATTGTAAATTATGGTTTCCTTGCCTCATCCCGGCATGATAGTGAGCTGGTTGAACAGTGGCGTGCGCTGTTAGCTCAGTTTTTGTCCGTATTGGGATGGGGCAAGAATTATGAATTATTCCATTAAGATTTATTCATATTATGAATTATTTCATTTATTAATATGTTTCAGTTTAAAAGAAAAAAAAAAAAGATGCTTACTTTTGTATTTCTATTTTATATTAAAGGGACCAGCGCCTGTAAAAAGCTTTGCTTCTTGCTGGTTCCTGAATTTTCTTTATAAATTTGTTTTCTCTAGTTACTTTTGAACAAAATATTTATGTTACAGGACGACATCCATGTGCTGTCCCATCATGTGCTTGTGGCTTCTAGGGGTTCTCCTTTTTTTTTTTCGTTCTATCTACCGATGTTTCGGTCTAGAGGTCCGGTTTTGAAAGACTTCAGGTTCATGGCACGGCCGGTGGCTCGTTGCGGTCGTGCTGACTGCATACTGATGTTGTAAATTTGATTATTTGTTTTGTTAACTTCTGAAACATGAAAGAAAAAATCAATAAAGTAATCTTTGAATCTTGAATCTTGAATCTCACGATAGAATTTTACAAAATGGCGCCTTGATGACGTATCCGTGACTTGATGACCTTGTAAAATCTTCGTTGCACATCTTCATAAGTGACATCCATTGATAAACATGAAATTGAAAGAAATCGATTTGATAGATTAAGAGTAGAGTGGACACAAATATTGGCTATAAAAATAAATATAAATAATAAATAAAGAAAATTCTGACAATAATTAAGAGGTGATCTGTCAAATGCAGACCACCTAACAACAAACAAACAAAACAAAAACAAAAACAAAACAAAAACAAAAACAAAACGCAAACAGAAAATTACAAGAATATTTGTTCAATCGTCTTCAGCTTCCCGTCCACATGACAAATCTCTTATTGTCATTTGAAACACAGAATCCTTAACAAAATAATTACTTGTGACGAGAAAAACACATTTCCCTTTTACAGTGATTCAACGGTGCCTATACGTCATTATAATGACACCCAATAGGGAAAGCTTTCCTTTGATCATTTTTTTTTTTTTTTTTTTTATGAAAAAGCTGTAATTGTCCTTACTTTAATTTTCACCGCAGTGCAGACTCATCCGTGGAATTGTATCCCTGAACTCATAGCTGGTTAAATTGTATGACAGATTTTTTGCCAACTCCCGTGGTTTATAATTATTACCGATTGGTTTTAGGGGAAACTTAACTTTTTGTGTTTTGTTTAGTTTCGAAACCACCCGATGTGTAAGTGTACTAATTTTTCCATTTCACACCCATGTTGAAATTGTCCCCTTTTCAAATTTGATGCTACAGAATTGTATTTAAACGAAAAGCCGACTACGAATCTGAAGCGAGGAAGATGAAACCTCCAGCTATACCTTACGCCTTTACGATTCGTAATTTACGAAATTTAAGAGTCAATCAATAAACAATTTTTATGCTAATAGATCAACACATTTTCTTCAAAATTCACATTTTTTCTTAAATGTGAAGGCCTTGTGGAATTTTTTATTGTCGTGCGTAATTATTTATTAATATGACTTTTTTATTAGCCTATGTAGTCATTTATTGTAAATTGCATTCAGAAAGGTACTTGAACATCTAAGCTTCCCTATATCCACAGCAACTGAAGAACAATAACAACACACTTAATCGTGACGAAATTACCGTAATATCATACCTTTCAATTTTCCACCAGGTCCAAGAGTGACACGTGATTTAGCGTACGAAGCACCGATCCCCATCACGCCTTCCTGACAGTCACACGATGCTAACTAACGATTTCTGCTCGGAATTCAAAGACCCTCAATGTAATTGCTACAAGTCCGTGAATGAAATAATCATAGGCACATTCGCATCACTGCCTTCTTTTGCAAAGCCAAATTTGTCATTTCCCCCCACGAAATACTAGTTTTGCACTCCTTTTGATTCAGATCGATTTTCAAGAGATTTGAAACACTGGGTACAATTTGTTCTAAGGGAAGCAGACACGAATTCGATAAGAAAAATGACTTCCCTCTTTGACATTAGCGTGGTTTTGTGTGCCCTACATAGTACATTTCGTTTAAATGCCTGTTCTTTTTCCCTTGAATACAAACAACATTTGGTTGCCAGATGCCAACAATCTCAGAGCCATCCAAAAAATAAAAAGAAGACAGAAAGAAGAAAGAAAAAAGAGATTAAGACATGTACAAGGCAATTGTAATTTAAATTGGGCATGCAAATGTAAGTAAGTTTCCTAGCACCGGCATCACCTTTATATAACACATTGAGACATATAGGGGAGACCGGGTATGGACGTTAACAAAAATTCCACAATTTGGGCCGATAATTCTAAATGAAAGTACTACACACACTCCATTTTGGGGTCCTGTAGTTAGCCTATTAATGTTGGCTGAAAACCTGAGGCACACAAAAACCCTTGAAACATGGTAAAACTAATTACTACAGCTAATTAATGAGACATTTTTTGTAACAACCCTATCCCCGTAATACGGATGAGTTGTTACAGCCATACGGGGTAGACTGTTACAGTATTGTAAACCATAACGGGGTAAGTTGACATGTGTAAAATCTCTTTACCATACTTTGTTTCAACTTTCAGTTTCTTCTTGGTATCGTTAACAGTAGATTCAAGTAGAGCCTCTAGAAAACAGACCTAAAGTAATAATAGAAAATATCAAAATATTAACACAGAAAATATGAAACAAATTACTTTACATGTGGTAAATGTAATTGGGGTAGGTTTGTTTACATCGACATGGGGTGGTTGTTATAACACCTACCCAAGGGTGTTTTACACAAAAATCAACTGTAGCAAAGCCATGGGACGAATCAGGGCTAGGCTCAGGGGTATATTAAGTGACAATATGTCTAATTCACTACCACTATCATCATGTGGCTTTCGTTGTAAGAATATTAACAAATTTTAAACATTTTTGTCCAATTCCACTTGGAACGTAAAATGGTTTTTGTTTGATTTACTTTTTAATAAACAACGGAGAAACCTCACGACCGCTGCAGTTCATCCACAGCTATGTGGTAGGTCTGTATATAGATGACCGTTTAGCACGAACTCTTGTTTCACAACTTAGGCACGACTGAGAATTGTAACAACTGACGCCGTGTAACTTCCATAGCCGGTCTCCCCTACAATTATCACGTTATGTCTTTAATAAGGAGTATATGTTATGTAAATGGGGAAATCCACCCCAGGAGAGAATCAACTTACAAAAAAGAGGAAAATGAGAGGATGCAATCTAAAACAAGTTCATCAAAATGATTATAAAATAAGAGAGTTAATGGAAGTTTGAAAGTCTAGTTTTCCTTCCCGTCGCCACCGGGATTGCCTCAAATTGGCAATCATCGGCTTTCAAAATGGCTGATCTTATGGCAACTATCCATTTCGTTTTTTACCAGATTTTCAGAATTTTCCCCCATGTTTCTTTCGGAAATTATGTCTTGCTTTACTTCTGAACTCAAAAATGTTCATAGAATTATTTCAAGCCCAACATGAGTGTTGAGCTCAGAAGGAGGGTAAGATATAATTTCGAAAGAAAATGGGAAAATGCTGAAAATTTTATGTGTACAAAACGATGAAGGAAAGTTGTCCCATAAGTCGGCCCATTTTGAAGCCGATGATGCAATTTGAGGATGCCCCATAGATAGAGCTTTTTTTTCAAACTTTCCAATACTCTCTTATTTTTATAAACCGATTTTGAAGTGAAACTTTTTTTAGATTGCTCCTCTCATTTTCCTCTTTCCCGTAAAGGTTGATTTTCTCCTTGGGTTGGATTCCCCTTAAGGTTATTTCCATTCGGTAAACTGTTATTTTTATTTACATTAATAGGCATGTTCGTTGTTACCCCTCAATATTTTTGTGAATGTTTGTACAATCTTATATTATATATAAGTACTCGCCGTCATAAATTGCAAGTGATTACGGACCCCCCCCCCCTGATTTGCTTTTTCTTATTAAAAAAAACCCACACACATTAAAAGAGAGAAAGAAGAGAGAGGAAGGGAGGAAACTTGAGAGGAGGAGGAGGAAAGAGAGAGAGGGGAAGGGCAGATAGGAAAGTAAAAAGGTAAAGATGGAGTGAAAGTAGAAAAAAGAAAGACAGAAAAAAAAGAAGAGGAGAGAGAGAGGGAGAGATCGGAGCCCCCATAAAAGATTAAGATATATTTTCAATATGATACCTGAAAATATACGTCCAATACGTTTTGTTAACAGGGCAAAGAAATAATGATTTTGCCAGAAAAAAAAAAGTGGCGTAAATTTTTAAGATTGCTTTTACAACAAAAAAAAAGCTGTCATTTTTTACTTCTTATCAGAAATGTATCACTTTATTTGGAAAAGAATGTGTTAAAGTCAAAAGGCGTAGGCCTAATATAAAGTGTTACACCACAGTTGTCAGTTTAAAGATATATTGGGTAGGTACAAAGGAGATAACGAACCAAAATATGAATTGATGAAAGTTCTATAGTTCTACAGTTAAAGGGTGAAGCCCCAACAACCTTTAAAAAAAAAAAAAGATCATAACTTTTGCCCCATATCATGAATATAACAAGTGGAAAACATAATATTAATGAGTCAAGCATTGTCATGTTTTATTATAATTAGCTTATGTGGTTAATGATGTTTAAATCTTGGATCTGTCAAGTGCATAGCTTTGATAATTTCATGTGTTACAATTGCCCCGTACGTCTGTTACAATTGCCCCTGGACACGGGGCAATTGTAACACTCGACCTCTTGTTTTGAAATGGTAATGGCTTCAAAATAACTTGTTGTACTTAGCCCAAACCTATTCATATGTCAAGCTAAGGTATACATATTTCATTTTATTTAATTTTAAGCAAGTATTTGGCTTTAAATAAAGTTGATAGGTAAAATTTGGAAAAAACTGTTACAATTGTCCCAGGTCTCCCCTACGTTAAAACAGACATGACAGACGAAGCTCAGACAATAGCATGATCAGGTAATATTACGTGGTCCGCACATAGTGTACAAATGCCCAGCACGTAAAATTACGTGGTCCGCAGCCAAGTGGTTAAAACAAGATTGCTCAGTGGGACCTTTATTTTTCTTGGATTGTGGAACTTCCCGTTCTTCAACATTTCCGGCAATGATAAGATACAGAAACAGGGGCGTATCCAGGGGGGGGGCGCAACAGGCGCGCCCCCCCCCCC
>CALNVZ010000174.1:74222657-74245905 GCA_940671915.1 Paracentrotus lividus | reverse complement strand
TTTTTTTTTTTTTTTTTTTTTTTATGAAGTATATAGTAGAAAGTATGATTTTCAGAGCATTTATGAAAGCCAACAAATAAGATAAAACCAAGTGTATTATAATTTCAGCTCTGCGTACAGGAGAACTACCGTAACAACCCGTTCCATAACTTTCGTCACTGCTTCTGCGTAACCCAGATGATGTACGGTATGATCTACCTGTGTGATCTGCAGTCCAAGTTTAGCCTTTCGGATCTTGGCATACTTCTGACGGCAGCAGTCTGCCATGATTTGGATCATCCTGGCTTTAACAATACGTACGTAGGACTACGTTTAGTTTTCATTTACATATTTAGCATAGTGTCCTCCCCCTGAGTATTTGAACTTATACTGCAACAGTCTTTCTATACATATGATTCCCCCAGACAAGCAAGGATCAAGTTAAAATTACATGAGATGCGAGGATTAATATGATGCCGATGAAAGTAGGCCTGTATATCTCTTTCGATATGACAGACCATGGACTTGGGCCGTCCTTATATGGCAATATGCTTTCATTAACCTTGTGTGTGTGTGTGTGATAATTTCGAAAACGAGTCTGCCATTGGATTTCTAAATCATTGATATGAATGTTTATCATTCTTCATACAGATATCAAATTAACGCTCGGACAGATTTGGCTATCCGATACAACGACATGTCACCCCTGGAGAATCACCATTGTGCAGTGGCCTGCAAGATCATAAGCAACCCTGAATGCAACATCTTTCGGAACGTGCCTGAAGAACAGTTTAAGGAGATTCGGCAGGTGTAGTATTTTAATGCGCTTTCCCGATTCTATTAACTTAATATTATTGTAGAAATGAATTGAATGATATTGTACTTTCCAGATTTTTTTATTATGATGAGTAAAAAAGAATAAACAGTTATCTTTTTTCCGTCAGGGTATCATCATGCTTATCATGGCTACTGATATGGCACGCCACTCGGAGATTCTTGACCAGTTCAAGGCACAAGTTGAAGGAGATTTCGAGTTTGAGAACAAAGAGCATCTCAATTACGTAAGTAACCTTATCCGGGTTAACCCGAGTTCTCTGTGAACATTGACGTGCCATATTGTTTTGGACAACTGACATAACTATTGTCTATATGTTCAGAATGGTGAATGTATATAGGCCTAAAAGAAAAGTACAAATTCGTTTTTTAAGATAATTCATCTACTATACTAGTCGTTGACAGTAATAAATGTACTTAACATGTTATTGCCATATGCTCGTTCTGCTTCAAGGGGCAAATAGTTGGGCCTTTTTTTAAAGTAACGTTAATTGGATTTGTTTCTTGCAGCTTCGAATGGTTTTGATCAAATGCTGCGATATCTCGAATGAGGTTCGGCCAATGGATGTATCAGAACCATGGGTAGATTGCTTACTCGAGGAATATTTCATGCAGGTTGGTTTGAATATTGAACATCTGCAGATGATTCCAATGCCATCAATAATGTGTGTAACTCTAATTAAAATGTTAATAAATTCATAAAATTAAATTATTGAATTTTTAATGAAATTTTGTGATTCAAGAGCTAAGTTTTGTAACAGTGAAAAAAAAATCTTGAATATCAATATCTCTTTGCCTGTCACATTAATTTTAAGAATAAAAAAGAAGACCTTCCTCTTTAATTATTAAAAATAGTATAACAATACCTGCTTAGTATGAACAAGAACACATTATGCCTCAGGCCCGGCCCTAGAATTATCAGTGATTTTCATATCTTTTAGCCCAGCCATTACAGAGAAAATGAATTATTACGACTGTATAGTTAATAAGTACAATTGTGACTATAGTCGAATTTGGTAGGCGAAGAGATATTGAAAGTGCTATATTCAGTCACTTGCATTTCCATTTTGCAACTTAACGATTTTAGCAAACGATTCATACCAACACCAATCAAAACCTTACGTTTCTTTTGAAATTTTCGTTGATGGTTGTAAAAATCCTCTTCGGGTTTTTTAATGTTCCATGCAATTTTGATCCTATATAAAAATTTGCACAGCGGTCAAGAGGGTATAACACCATGGCTTTTGTACTATCAATGCAAACACCTGAACACTAGTCGAAGCGCTAACTTCAGTCATGGCTAGGCATTTCATGAACATTTCTTGTCTGACAAATTGTCAGACTTCATTTTGATTGGCTGAGAAGCATCGTTACTATGGTAACTGTCTGATAAAACGTCCTACAATTCCTTTTATGGACCTGCCGCCCTCCCCCCCCGGCCTGGACTCACTAGCAAACCCTACAAGCCTATCATAACCCTACACTGTAGTCGCAAATATTGGAGAGCCTGTTTACTAGTATATGTATGGTAAAGGACATTATGAATAAACTTAAGTTGATATTAAATATGTTTGCTTGTAATATGGTTAGAGTGACAGAGAGAAGATGGAAGGCTTACCCGTAGCATCATTTATGGATCGGGATAAGGTGACCAAACCAACAGCTCAGGTCGGATTCATTAAGTTCGTACTCGTCCCGATGTTTGAGGTGGTGGCGACGGTGAGAAAGGATTCTAAAAATAAGATGTCATTTGTTTTTTAATCAACAACGATTGCGGTTACGTAACTATTATAATGTTTCATTGGAATTGTACCTAATTATGAAACATGTTGCTTAATTCTTATTCTTCGTATTTTGTCACTGAAGATAACTAAAAGTCGAACCCAACCATTTTTGTCCACTGCTTCAATAAGTATCATTATGTTAGCTTGAAACTCAATTCTCAAGATTATTTAAACTTCCGTTTCAGAGTGAAAATCATGGAGTTATTTGTCAAACGCCTGGGCTTGAACCCTGTAAAAACCGTAATGACAAACCTTTAAAAAATTAATTTTCGTACAAGGAAACCTACAAATATGATAAAATTTTGGCAAACTTGCAGGAGGAACGGACAATAATCTATAAAGTATACATGAAACTTATTGCAAACGGAAAATGAGAGTAAATAATGATACAGGCAGCGCCATCGATTGTATTGGTTTTGGGTTTATAGAATTTTGACTCCGTAAATTTCTACAAATCATACTACATACTATTAATCTCCGATAAATTGTGCTATTAAAGATATTTCTACGGAAATATGCTCCCATAAAATAACATAGATACCATATCTCGCTATCTTTATCAAAATAAATTTATATAAAAGAAATAAATTTTCATACCAGGTATATTATGTACACTTTTGATCCCAACTTTACATGCTGTTATGTATTTATTTTAGTTTAGATAAATGAATTAAGAGTAAAACACTAAGACGACATAGGTTTGGATAACTATTAAATGTGTTTTTGTAAATTATTTCAACCACTAGCTTTTCACTCAACTAAACGACTCTGTCGTGGAACCATTGCGAACCGCCCTCTACCGTTATGAAGGTCAGAAACTGAAGGAAGATCAGATCAATGAGAAGATGAGAGAGGTAGGTTCCAATAATCAGATACATTTGGACAGTAATAGCAACGATATTTTTGTGTATACGAAGAAAACAAGCTTAAAATGAGATGTCTTACCAATAACCTGTTAATGTAAATACATTTTTTTTTAACGATTTTATATATATTATCTATAAAAAAAAAATGACAAAATGAAAGTTGAAGCTTTTACCATCCTGGTGTTTAGAAGGGCAAGCTTTCGTCCACACCTACGGACTTGCTCAAAAGTGCTCTCGATTCACTTGTTGCATTGATCTCTGTCTTGTAATCACTGGACTGAATACTGGAGATAATGAGTGGCCACTGTCTCTATTGAGTACTGTATTCACTTTCCACTGCCAAAAAGCCGTTCAAAGTCGATAGTGAGGGCATCATCCCATCCTATATGTAGGGGAGACCGGGGACAATTGTCACACTTTTTTCCAAATTTGACTTGTCAACTTTATTATAACTAAATACTTGCTTAAAACCAAGTAAAATGAAATTTGGATATCTTAGCTCCATATACGAGTAGGTTTGGGTTAAGTCAAACTATTTATTTTGAAGCCATTATCATTTCAAAACACGAGGTCGAGTGTTACAATTGCCCCTTAACCAGGGGCAATTACACGCTATGGGGGCTATTGTAACACATGAAATGGTAACATTTTGCTTTTCTTTATCAAAGCTATGCACTTGACAGATCCAAGATTTAAACAACATTAACCACATAAGCTAATTATTATAAAACATGACAATGCTTGACTCAAGTTACATTATATTTTCCACTTGTTATATACATGGCATGGGATTATTGCAGAAGTTTACGTGATCTGTACGGGCGATGACAGCGCACTGAATTGTCTCGGGGCTAGGTACGGGGCAAAAGTATTTCCTAAACGGCATTGTTACTATTGCCCCTGTGGTGGACAACCATATTTGGAGAGATTTTTTTCTATCTTACCTTCGGTATTCAACGTTGAAACGTTAGCAAAATATGGCCTAAGAACATAATTTTAAATATATAAAAATGACAGCCGAAGCTCATCCACATATTTGTCCAGAAGAAAAACAATGGGTAATGTGAAATTTTACTTTCCTACTCAAAAAACGATTTTTCTGCTGTAGAAAGTTCCACGAACCGTTAAATCTGCTAATACTCAAACAGCATGTGGAGCGATGAAATGTGCATGCTCTGTACAAATTTCAAGTTTGTAGCGTGTTTCTGCTAGGGATAGGAGCCCCTGTTACAATTGCCCCGTGTTACAATTGTCCCCGGTCTTCCCTATATTGTGTCCTGTATTGATAGCGTGTTCAGCTAAATCAATCTAAGAGCTTTCCTGGGTTCTTTCAATTGCTCATTAAGAGCTCTATCTGTTTCCCCAACATAGACATTGTCACAATTTGTGCAATTAATTTTGTACACAATGCCTGACCCTCCTTCTTTTGGAAACTTGTCCTTTGTGTGAACTTCTGAGGGCGTTAAGTCTTTTGAACGCAACACTAATGTCCTTGTCTTCAAATAGGGTTAGTGGGATGAAATTTTATTCATAAAAGGAAGGACTATTCTGTACTTCGATTCTTTCTTTCTCATATTATCTATTATATAGACCTAAAACTATTTCATGACAATTATAACATAATTTAATTTCATTGTTTTCAATTTTTACAGACGGCGAGGCTTCGATCTGAACATGATGGAATGGAGTAAGCACGATATAGACCAATCTGACTTTAGGGGAGTACTTCATGAAACAAATATTCACTTATTTTCACTGACAACCGTTACGAACTACTGAAATGCTTGCATTAAAAACTATATGATCGGGTGAGAGCAAATTTGTCGGATAAAACGTCCGACAAATCTTTTCATGAAACGCCCCCAGATCGATGTAACTTATGGCGGCCATAGCTGGAGGTGGGGGGGGGGGGGGGGGGGGTTCTAATGGGCCATCAGCCAATCCGCAAGGTGCGCGTATGTATGTGCGCATGTACATTTTCCTTTGTTATGCATACTGGAACCCCCCCCCCCCCTCCAGCCATGGCCGCCACAAGACAAAACATCATCCAAACCGAATTCGTCTATATGTAATACCCATTGGTAATACCGTATATTACGATTAATGTAAGAGTCACTAGTCACATAATATACATGTTAATTCGGTCATGGCATCGAGACGCGCCTCAAACAATAACTTCATATTCGCAAGAATGCGTTTAGTCGTAGGTTCTAATTAGAGTTGCATGGTTTCACGGAATGGCTAAGCAGCGAGTATATTGATTGTGTGGATGATTATTTTCTTGAATTACCTTATAGAGTGATTTCACGTGACGTCACGTGGTGGGCAGGACAATAAGGTACCGGTGCACCAGACCGTAAAAACAATGATGTTTCACGGTTTGATGGACATGTTTCTATTGTTCTGCCCACCAACATGGATGAATGATGACGTCGCTGGGAACGCTCTATTATGTTGTATGCTGTATGCAATTGTCGTTGTTATAGTTATTAGTTTAATCAATTAACTTTGTATAGTTTAATTGTTTTGTTAAGTCACCGGTAAAAAAAAATGGTAACTTTATATTACAGCGTTCTCTATTATCACTTTGTATCTGTTCAATATCAATTATGATTATATTAAGTCAGTCTGTTTCTTTACACAAATTTTGTCATTTATATTTTACTTCTGTTACTGTGATTGCAAAGTTAGATATTAAGTGTGACGTGATCTCTTTCTTCTGTGTATTTGGTCTCATTTGATTATCGCAAGGTCTGATTTGGGATTCAATGAGCCTCAAAACATAATTTCATTATCATTGTATAAAAAAAAATATCCTGAAATTAGAGGGCTAAATTTCCTATGCATATCGCTTCCTAAAACAGTTTGGATAAATTCATATTGCCTGACCGGACATGATAGTGCAATCGATTAGAGCGCCCGTAAAAAGGTTGCCTTTCTTGCTTTCATGAACGGGAGGTCGTGAGTTCGAAACCCGGCCGAGTCATACCAAAGACTTACAAAAATGGTACCTAAAGTTGCCTTTTAACAAGGAGCTTGGGGTAATAATAACATCATGAGAGAACAGTTGTCAGAACTGAAGTGGCTACCCTGGGTAAATAAAACGATATAATTATTATTATTATTGAATTTTCCCCTCATATATTTGGGTAAAGTGTGACAATATACAAGGTGAAAATGTTAATATGTTCATAGAGTAATTTTGCCTCTGCAGCTACTTTTATTAAACACCATGCACTCTGTATACTGTAATTGATTACTTTGTTCAATGTTTATCAGGTTACGCTTTTGTTGCTGTCGTTTCGTACTTTTATTAACTTTACTTCATTTTAAGTCCACACTTTCTATATGAACTTTCATGACATTAGCTATTAATTAAAACAGGTGACGCATCAAGAAAAAGTAATCTTGTTGAAGATTTGCAATGAGACCGTGAAGAACAAATATTTTTACTGATTTTTAGTATAATTTGGATTTAGCAAGGGTGTTTCCATATATCTAGCCCTACATAGGCCCTATAAGTTTTTTAAAAAAATGGGTTGTGATTCGACATATATTATGAAAACCTACATTGTGTTTTCATTTCATTTCCGAATATTTTAATATGTGTGTGGCAAAGCAGAATATTTCCATTCTTATAAACAAGTCCAATGTAAACAACAAAAAAGTAAATTTGTTGGTTCAATTTATTTTGGATTTTGAATGTATAACTGCAAGTAATAAATGTCTTTAGCACTCGATTTGATTTTAATAAACAAATATATACTTTGAAAAATTACACTTTTTGCGCCTCTGGTATTTCTGTTTTCGCGTATATAGAACCAGTAATATTGCAAATGAAAATTAACAAAAAACAGCGGTATTAATGCAGAACTCTCATATTAATGACCTAAAACGCTCATGGGGTACACACACATAGGCCTTCTTCCATAATTAATTTGGCAAACTATTGCAAATGCGCATATCTCTGTTGGATAGAACAAGGAATCCCACAATGTGTATCACTATGTGAACACAGTATGAAATCATCTTCACACTGTTTATTTCGAGCATTTTAAAGCCAGTACGAACTACCAGCCTTGCATAACACCACCTCAAGTCCTCAACTACTCAATTCTGCCCTGATTCCTAACCCATAATGCAACATCCTGAGCGCGTAGTCTTATAATACAGACCCGATTGAATGATCACACACTAACTCACTACTCAATACATCAATACTCTAATGATTATGTTAAGATGTTGTAAAACAAGTACTTTTGCCCTCGAAACATTTTTATTCCCTGATACAAATAAAATTAAAGGCTATTTTAGTCACTCTAATCTTGATAGTTATGTCAAAAGGTATACTTTTAGACTAGCTATTTATAACACAGAGTCATCAATGGGAGTGTTGGTCAGTTTGCTCTCTAGTGGGGCCACGTATGTAGTTTCGTTTGCAAGTCATGTTAATGTTTGGCAACTTTTATAAATATGTTCTACTTGATCACACGAATCAGAAAATAAACACAACACAAAAAGAAAGTCTCCCTATTTCAGATATCAATATTTTTTAACCAGGAGGAATTTAAAAAATCTAATTATATGTCCATGTAGGGAATTTAATTAGCCACAATGGGAGCGAATTTTAGGAAAAATCATTAAGTCATGCTTCAGTGAGTAATGGTTGAATGCAGAAATGTCATTTTTTGAAGTTCGCAAGCCTAAAATGGCAACTTTGATTCAATGATAACGGACCCATTTTCAGATTTTAACCATTTTACACGTCAGAATGTATGCAAAACGTGCTTCCCAATTTATGGAAACGAAATTTGTGTCAAATTTTGCGGTTGAGTAAGCATGCAGCAAAAATTGCCCAAACTGCGATTTTTACTTCTTTGCCATGGTATAATAATTATTGATCAAATATGAGGGAATCCCTGTTTTGGAAGTGTATACAACCAATATTCATTCATTCACGGTTGAATGAACCCATCAAACAACCAAAAAATAGGCCATTTTAGAATTACGAAAATGCATTGCAGTAATTTTATGCACTAGAAAGCATCTCAATAACATTTGTTGGGGGTTGTATTTATATTTTTGGGGCACATATCAATGATCCTATGGCATTTATTTACAAATTCATGCTTCAGTGAGCACGTGAGACTGGAAAAGTCCTTTTCTCACATTTGGACTAAAATCCAAATTCTTACTTTGATTCAATATAACAATTCTTTTTGGGGTGCTTTTAATTTATTTTCACAAAAATCCCGATGTTCCACGCCTCAGTGGGCACAAGATACAAGAAAATCATGAAAATGAGAAGAAAGTTTGGGGCTTCTTCATGGTTCAGTGACTTTTCGAATACGTAATTTGAATAAAGATCATGTTAGCTAGAGATCAGTTGAAGCTGTGTGCCAAGTTTCGTGACATAACTCACAGTAGAATTAACAATAATCATCAATGAAATTGGCCGAATTTCACATTTGTCAGGTATTGATTTCCTCCTCCATTGACTTTATGTACAGAGGTTTAACAAAAGTTTAACAAAAGTGAAATTTAGCATTTTTTAATTATCAGTTTTTGTCCATTTGACTGAATTATTTTTTGAAACTTTGCACATAGCTTCAACTGGTCTCTTACTAACATGATCTTTATTCAAATTACGTATTCAAAAAGTCACTGAACCATGACGAAGCCCCAAACTTTCTTCTCATTTTCATGATTTTCTTGTATCTTGTGTCCACTGAGGCGTGAAACACCGGGATTTTTGTGAAAATAAAATTAAAGGTACTCCCCGAAAAGAACTGTTATATTCAATCAAAGTAAGAATTTGAATTTTATTCCGTACGTGAGAAAAGGGCTTTTCCAGTCTCACGTGCTCACTGAAGCATGAATTTGTAAATAAATGCCATAGGATTTGACACGTGCCCAAAAAATATAAATGCAACCCAAAAAATGTTATTGAGATGCTTTCTAGTGCATAAAATTACTGCAATGCATTTTCGTAATTCTAAAATGAACTATTTTTTGGTTGTTTGATGGGTTCATTCAACCGTGAATGAATGGATATTGGTTGCATACACTTCCACAACATATTTGATCGATTATACCATGGCAAAGGAATAAAAATGGCAGTTTGGGCAATTTCTGTTGCGTGCTCACTCAACCGTGACATTTCTTTTCCGCATATTTGGGAAGCACGTTTTCCATACATTCTGACGTGTAAGATGTTTAAAATCTGAAAATAGGTCCGTTATCATTGGTCTGTTATCTTTTTTAAAAATGCCATTTTTGCATTCAATCATTGCTCACTGAAGCATGATTTGATGATTTTTCCTAAAATTCGTTCCCCTTGTTGTCAATTAAATTCCCTACATGGACATATAATTAGATTTTTTAAATTCCTCCTGGTTCAAAAATCGTTGATATCTGAAATAGGGGAAACTTTCTTTTTGTGTTGTGTTTATATGTCGCCAATTTTTTAATTGACCTTTTGCGACCCAAAATTGAGGTCAAAGGTCAGGCTTCAGTCACATAAACATAATTTTCTTCAAATTGTGTCAAATTTGGTATCGAATCGTAGGTAATATTATAACTAGCAATTAGGTCTATTAACTTTTTTTACACCCAACCAGCCAGTTTTGAGCAATATGCAAATTAGTCTATTTATGCAGAATTCAATGCATATAACTGAGTCAAGCTTTACGACAATCAGATCAGAATATATCCATAGACAATATCAATAGCAACTAATCGAGAATACAACATAAGTCATACTAGCCTGACATTGCTGCCACATTCTGGTGACCCTTATGACCTTAAAATTAGGTCAAAGGTCAATTTATATGATGATTAACATCCTGGAAATGGTATCATTTTAGCAAAAAAAACCTCATTTTCTGTGAACTTTGACCTTATTTCTAGGTCGATTGTGTCAACCAAATATTTGACGACATATAGTTTTTGGTTGGTTGCATCAAGTTAAACATATTCATGTTAGGTACCAACATAATTAAGCTTATACAACGAATAGGTCCAAGGTCAAAGTTAAAGAAAGAGGTTTTGGCCAAAGAGTTTGGTTTTCAAGTTGACCTTGGTCTTATTGGGCCGTATTACTTGCAATATTTTATTTAACAACGTTAACGTGTTCTATTTGATCCAATGAACCAGGAAATGTTCGTTTTCATTGACATATGACCTTTAATTATTGTGAAAAGTCCCCAAATAGTATTTTTGGGTATTTCCAGGTTTTTTAGCATCATGTTATTTGAACGTTGACCTTATCTTGAGGTCATACGTGTCAATGAAAGAGTAGCAAGGTTGATCTTCTGATTCATGGGGTCAAGTAGAGCAGAAGGAACATGTGGCTATCTTCATAATTAAGCTATATGGCCAAACAGGACTATGGTCAAAACAGAAAAATTTAGCCTTTACGTATTTCTTGAAATTAATTTCTATGTGTGTCTTGACCTCTGTCCCACTGAGCAATATTATAGCTTATTGATTTTGATAACCATAAATATTTTTGTTCTACTTGACCCCATGAATCAGAATATCTAAGCCGGGTAAATAATTAGTTAACACTATAGCACTTAGAAACACTAAGGTGGATATCGTATTAAGCGCTATATAAATGTAACTATTATTACTATTATAATCATCAACGTTACTATTCTTTTTCATTGACACTTAATGATCTCAAGATAAAGCCAAAGTTCAAAGAACTTGCTGCTAAAAATCCTTTTCAAAATTATCTTATATCATTAGTTACGACATCATTTTTGCCACTGTATACAGGTAGGCCTGGTACAAGCATCAAAAGTCGTTATTGTCAACGGTAATTCAATAGCTTTTTGAAAAAAATTCAAGAATAACAATTCAATAACTTTTTGGTAATAATTGAATCATACATTTTTTTTTCAATCGCCTCTTATTCTATGTATTTGCCTTGTTCGCCGAATAGGTTTTGGCTTTAAAAGGGTGCACGGAAAGTCAATTTTGAATAAGTGTATAAAGGGCCGCAACAAAATTCAAGATCATCAAAGGTTGTAAAAGATAAATTCATCAATTAATAAATTCTTTTACTCAATTTTCATTAATTAATAGAATGTTGTTATGTATTTCTCTCTTTCTCTCTCTCTCTCTCTCTAATTCTACAGCTTTATGTACTAGTTGATCCCTTTCATCAGTCATGTCCTCTCCTGTCTTTCGTCGCTACTCAATATTATCTTTTTACTTTTTTTGGCATCCATTCTTAATTTATAAGAGCAATTGCTAAATATTTCTTCGAAGTGTACCATTTTACGTAGAATACCAACATCAGAAATGGGGAGACACACAAATTGCTTTGAAACTTTGAATTTATTCATGATGATATCGTGCCATAGACCTAATTTTGTTTTTAAAAAACAAATCAGTTTAAATCTTTAGCTTTAATCTTTGACAATATATTTGATTTTATTGTTGAAAAAAATGATCTCAAATGCCTATTAAACAGTTAAATCGAATAATGATGAATAGTATTGAATTACACTTAATGGGAGGGGTTTGTAAGACTGTAGGCCTTCCCTTTAGCTGGGTTATAGCCTCGAAAAGATTTAACTATATTGCTCTCTCTCTTGAAATACTTTATCTATAAAACAAGAAATGTGACAGTTACACCAATTTTTTTTTACATCAGACGCTACTTTGAAGATTTAATAGCTCTACATTGTTTGAGAACAAACAAACAAACAAACAAACAAATTGAGGAGGTATCAATTTGCACATCAGACATGAAAGGGCTTCTGAGGTAAAATTGATAAACAGTCATTTCTCTCATCAGTGAAAGCAAGGGAATAATGAAAAAGCAAGTGCAGGATTTTAATTTTTAACCTTTCTTCATATAATTTGGTATCAATGCATTTAAAAAAAATAAAGCCATGCATAGACGAGCAAACAGTGTTTAAAATATAGTTGGAGAAAATATCTCAGAAAGGGAGAGTTTATTAAAAGCATTTCTGTTATTTTCTTTGTTAGTCTTCATTCATCAAATCTCCCTCTGATAATAAATACGAAAAGAGTCACCAATGGCGGCGGGAATCTTGTACCTCAGAGACACTTTGAAGAGTGAGTTGACTCCCATTTCACTTGATCTACAGTGCGTCCAATAAAGAACTATACACTTTTGACAAGTCTACCAAATTAAAAATATATATTTCTTGGGGAAAAGGTTTAGAAAAGCTCATATCCTCAACTATCATTATGACACACAAAAAATCTGAAAATAACGCATTCTTCAGTGAGCAATGCCCACTTTTATGAAGGACACAAAAAATAGCCTGCATAGGAATTGGCTATTCATTTACCACCTGGGTATAGCATGCTAAGAAGGATTCAAATAAATAATGGAATAAATCAGCTAACAGCGAACAGAGTATATATCAAAAATCAGAAATAAACAATCATTATTATGCAAAATGTAGTTTTTTACCGTTTTGTTTTCATATCATTGATTTTGCTCTGGCTTTAGTATATTTTTGTCACTTTGTTAGCCGATTTATTCCATTATTACTTGAATCTTTCTTGGCATGTCATACCCAGGGGATAAATAAATAGCAAATTCCTGAGCAGGCTGTTTTTTGTGTCCTTCATAAAAGTGGACATTGCTTACTGAAGAATGTGTTATTTTCAGAATTTTTTGTGTCATAATGATAGTTGACGATATGAGCTTTCTATAGTCATGATAGTCATCTAAACTTTTTCCCCAAGAATCATATATTTTTGATTTGGTAGCCTTGTCAAAAGTGTATAGTTCTTTTCGGGACGCACTGTATATCATGTCTGGTACGTGTTAAATCGGTCTATTTTGAAATAACAGCTTTTCTTTCGCAAAAGGCAGGTTTCCGGACATCATTGCATGAGGTCGCTCTCCATTGCTGTCGTTCCTCACCAGTATCACCCTGGTTAGCCACGTAAACGCAGTCATCGCTGAGATTGTCTGACGGCTGCCCATCCTGATAGTTCGTCCTGCCTCGCAGATTAGTCCAGTCGGTCCATTTCCTTGTTCCAAAGCCGGTTCCGTGGATATCTGACAGTCCGATCCAGTAGCCCTGGAACATAACGGGGTAGAACGGAAAACATTTTTCAACCCAAGGTTGCCTAACTATATTTATGTACAGCAGACAGTGTTACTCAAAATTATACTCCATATTTTGATAAATAAGCCATATTAACACCTGTGCGGAATTAGGGTAGAAAAGAAAACATTTTTCAATCCAAGGTTGCCTAACTATATTTATGTATCAGGGGCCGCGGAGCGTTTTGGAAAGTGGAGGGGCTGAGCCGAAAGTGGGGGGCTGAACAGGCTAAAAATCACAAATGTATGGTCATTTTTGCGTTTTTGTGCACGTTGGCTGAAAAAAGTGGGGGCTGCAGCCCCCCCCCCCCGGCTCCGCGGCCCCTGTGTACAGCAGACAGTGTTACTCAAAATTATACTCCATACTTTGATAAATAAGCCATATTAACACCTGTACAGAATTTAACACTGTTCATTGATATAGTTTTCAATATATGTATTTTTGAATTATTTTCCTTTAATACATTTCTTAAGTCTGTGTCCTTTCTGTGTGCACGTAAGTTTTACTTGTACATTAAAAATGTATCCGCGTGCAACCTGATTTTTTGTCAATAAACCTTATCAGTTTCAATTAAATTGTCATTTCAAAAGACAAATTAAAAATAAAAATAAGTAAAATTTTGAGGCATTGATAAAAGCTGTCCCAGGAATTAAATTAGTTATTGTATTCTAGCAATATTCACACACGAACCCACACACGTAGCAAACAATTCACAATAGAAATTAACATTTGATGTTTTGTTTACCGAGACCATCACTAATTGTTTGCTACTAATTCCCTAACAACTGTTTGTGAGTGTGTAGGTGAGGGTGTGTATGTGTTAGGTGTATGTGTGTATGGCTTTGCTGAGGGTGTGGGTGTATAATTATGTGTGTATGTGTGCTGGTATGGATGAGAAAGGGTATGTGTGGTATATGTGTGTGGAGGGTGTATGTTGTGAGGATGTGCGTGTGTATGTGGTTTGTGTATGCGTAAATCAGGGTACGTGTGGGTGTGTGTCTTTGTGCGTGCGCATAAGAATAAATTATACATTTGTTAATTCTTCACCCAGTCACTTGGCACAAGTGAGATCTTCCCGTCTTTTGAAGATTGTCTGTTATCAGTCATGCGTGCAAAGATCCAAATGAAAACAGTAAACTAACATAATGCTAGGGTGATGACTCTACCAAGACATAATTATGACACCCATGATTAAATATTCATACTTTTCACTGAACAACTTCAAAATGATGCTACATTTTGATTGTATTAACCGAGTGAGTAAAAAAAAACTTTACACGTAGAAAAATGTCAATAAAAAGAAAACCAATTTATAAACCCCAAATTATTTTACATATTCTGAAAGAGTAACTCCTCCCGCATCTTCTGGTACCATTTTTGTGTGGTATGTCTTTACGCTTGGATAAACACGACGCATTGTTTGCGAACATGTCAATTTCGAATTGTGCCAGAATGGGAGTAAAATTAAAGTAACAAAAAGCTAGAAAAAAGCAACTTCATCCTGATTAAAAAAGCATAACTTTTTAACGAAAATGTCTTCCGCTTAATAACTTGGCAGGGTTGTTGTTACACATATTGACTACATTTGTATGAAAATCAGATTGACTCGTGAAGTAATGCACGAATGATTACACATTAAAGACTAAATTGCCACTGACAGACCAAAAAAGGCCTCCTAATACTTTCGAAAAGTGATTATTTTGTCTTTGACGTGTGCTCACTCATGCCTGACTCTACAGATCTATCTAATTTTCATACAAAATGTAGTCAATATGTGTAACAAAAACCCTGCCAAGTTATTAAGCGGAAGACATTTTCGTTAAAAAGTTATGCTATTTTAATCAAGATGAAGTTGCTTTTTTCTAGCTTTTTGTTGTTTTGATTTTACTCCCATTCTGGCACAATTCGAAATTGACATGTTCGTAAACAATCCAAGCGTAAAGACATACCACACAAAAATGGTACCAGAAGATGCGGGAGGAGTTACTCTTTTAGAATATGTAAAATAATTTGGGGTTTATAAGTTGGTTTTCTTTTTACTCACTCGGTATAATTATATATATATTATATAAAATATAATTATTATATATTACATATTATATACATATTATATACAAAGAATAACAAGACGAAAGGGACGTTGCTGAAGACCAATCTTATAGAGTGGACTTCAGCAAAAATAAAGAATCTACGGAAATAAATGATTTTAAACAACATTTTTTAAAGTTTTATATGTCGATAAACAAAATGTGTTTGTGGGACTGGAATGACAAATAAGTTTTTAAATGTGAACGATCAGATAAAGGTTGAAATTAAAAGGCCTTTTTTGTCGCACTTTTGTCGAAAAACTGGGAAGCAACAGGATCCCACTTCTTTCCACCTCCACCCCAATTCCACTTTATAAGCAACATTATTGCTAAGAATAATTCGAATTTTGGATATATGATTAAGGATAATGCATGCATGTATCAATAGTTACCGACGGGCCATCTTCCTCTATACTTGTCCAATAGTTGTAGATAGCAGTGCCTTCAGCCTGATCATCAATGGACGCCAGGTCTCCACCTTCCAACTTTTGGCATTCTTCATTGGCCTCATTCCATGTCTGATCAGTGAGATAAACATAGCAGAAGCCATTGGACCCGGGTATGCTGGTCCAGTTGTCTGGGCATTCGGTGTTGGCTGCCAGTGCTGCAGGGATGAAAATCAAAAGCGTAAACTGCAACATGTTGATGATGGGTTTGTAACTATGAGCTTGCGGATTCGGGTGCAGTTAGCTGTGGTGCAGATTATTCGATCTTTTATAGGAGTCACAGGCCAACAAACATAGACAGGATGTCTGTGCCTTGTACTTTCTTCTTTTCCAGGAGAGACATATGATATAGGCCCTCGAAAGAAAAACAATTTGTTATAGACATATATAATTATAACTATGGGGAAGTACTCATGCGAAATGTGATATTATAGAGTTCAATGGTCATCATGCAATCACATTTGCCAATAATCTTGTTAATTTTTTGTTGTTGTTGTTTGAGAAGAGAACACGATAGACCTACCAGCAAAATGTACCATGACATATATTGGATCGTCAATCAGTTTTCAGTTAGGCCTAAGTCAGGGGTCAGTGTACGTTAGGTGCTCTAGGTTTGTCAATGATCGCCACTCGTGTTTTTGAGAGGGAAGAGAGACATGATACACATTTTTTTTTAAAATGGCCCTCAGATAAATTATTAGGCCATAAATAATTATCATTTAATAGTCAGGAGGCGGTTTTGACATTAGAAATACCATACATCATGACCAAAATGTATCGGAGGTATCCTCATCCGATAATTAGCGCTTATGAACACGTAGGCTACTGTATTAGCTAAATTTATTATTGTGACATAATACTTTAAGTTTAAAGAGTTATATAAGGATACCCAAAAAACGAAAATGTATAAGCCTATGGCATGACACGAATAGTGGCCACATATTATCAGTTATTGCTATGATTTTAATAAAGGGGTGGTCGTCATCTCAGTGGTGCAGATTATTCGATCTTTTTTTTAGGAGTCATAGGCCAACAAACAAAGACAGGACGTTTGTGCCATGGACTTTCTTCTTTTCCAGGAGAGACATATGATATTCTTCTTTTCCAGAAGAGACATATGATATAGGCCCTCGAAAGAAAAACAACACCGACGAGAGGTGTAACCTAATATAAAATATGCTATACATAATTATGGAGAAGTATATTCATCCGAAATTCGATATTATAGAGTTCAATGGTCATCAATCACATGTTCCAATTATCTTGTTACTTTTTTTGTTGTTGTTGTTTGTGAAGAGAACACGATGGGCCTACCAGCAAAATGTACCATGACATACAGCGGTGGCCAAAATTATTAGAACACCAAGCATATTTAAAAGATTTTTGTGATTTTCATTCGGTTGACCATTTAAATACCTATAAAATGGTTGGAATGTTTCCGAATATCATCATTATGCTCTAAAAACTAAATAACAAAGCCATGCGTTGGGAACTCGCCCCCAAGTCGCCCTTTTTTATGTTACACCACCGGTTGAAAAATCTAAAAAAAATCTTGCCCCCTTCAGGATTAAAGTGTCATAACGTTAAACATTTTAAGCCTCTACCTACAAAAGTATATATATTCTGAAAGGAAATTGCCTGAGGATGTCAAAAATGGCATTCATAACAACACAGGGTAAAGTAGTTACATCTTATATGGTGATTTTTAAATTATTTTTGAAGGGCCCCAATTTTTTAAATTCAGAGCCCCTATTTAAGTTCCCCGTTCCAATGACCCTTAATATTTCAACATATTTGAATTCCTCATGAAATTTCCTTTTAAAAAATATACATTTACAAGGAGTGTCTTCATTAAATGAAACAATAGTCTAAACCTTCAATGGGCATGGTTATTTTGGTCATCTCACCACCAAGGGTGGGGGCGAATCCACCCTCCCAATTTGATCAAATTTTTAAAAACTTAGCATGTATTTGAGGTATATTAGAATGAATAAGCCTGCTAAGTTTCATACTTCTACCTCAAATACTTTTTGAGCAATCAGCATATGTAATTGGCCGTATCAGGACATCTCCCCCGGAGGACAACTCCCCCGGGGACAATTTCCGGAGGACAGCTCCCCCGGAGGACATAGGGTTAGGGTTAGGGTTAGGGTTAGGGTTGTCCTCCGGGGGAGTTGTCCTCCGGGGGAGCTGTCCTCCGGGAATTGTCCCCGGGGGAGTTGTCCTCCGGGGGAGATGTCCTAGAACCGTAATTGGCATATTACTTTTTTTTGCATTTGGACTACGTGTTTAATACACAAGTCTATGGGGAAACCCAAAGCGCATAGCGCAACTGTTTTTAATGCTGCGCATTACCATATGGTCGAAACTATATAAACTTGGTGTCCACATATCCGTAAGACCCTATGCTAAAAAGTCATGAAAGCTCATGGCACACAAAAGATATCTTTAATCTGATTTCGGCAAATGAACTAGGGCATTGATAATCCCATAGACTTTGTGTAGGTTCAGGTGTTCTAATAATTTTGGCCACCACTGTATATTGGATCGTCAATCAGTTTTCATTTAGGCCTAAGTCAGGGGTCGGCGTACGTTAGGTGCTCTAGGTTTGTCAATGATCGCCACTCGTGTTTTTGAGAGGGAAGAGAGACATGATACACATTTTAAAAAAAAATAAAAAATTGGCGCCCAGATAAATTATTGGGCCATAAATAATTATCATTTAATAGTCAGGAGGCGGTTTTGACATTAGAAATACCATACATCATGACCAAAATGTATCGGAGGTATCCTCATCCAATAATTAGCGCTTATGAACACGTACTGTATTAGCTAAATTTATTATTGTGACATAATACTTTAAGTTTAAAGAGTTATATACGGATACCCCCCCCCCAAAAAAAAAAAAAAAAAAAAAAAAAAAAAAAACGAAACTGTATAGGCCTATGGCATGACACGAATAGTGGCCACATATTATCAGTTATTGCTATGATTTTAATAAATGGGTGGTCGGCATCTCAGTGGTGCAGATTATTCGATCCTTTATAGGATTCATAGGCCAACAAACATAGACAGGACGTTTGTGCCATGGACTTTCTTCTTTTCCAGAAGAGACATATGATATTCTTCTTTTCCAGAAGAGACATATGATATAGGCCCTCGAAAGAAAAACAACACCAACGAGAGTAAATAACCTAATATAAAATTTGCTATACATAATTATGGAGAAGTATATTCATCCGAAATTAGATATTATAGAGTTCAATGGTCATCAATCACATGTTCCAATTATCTTGTTACTTTTTTTGTTGTTGTTGTTTGTGAAGAGAACACGATGGGCCTACCAGCAAAATGTACCATGACATATATTCGATAGTCAATCAGTTTTCATTTAGGCCTAAGTCAGGGGTCAGCGTACGTTTGGTGCTCTAGGTTTGTCAATGATCGCCACTTGTGTTTTTGAGAGGGAAGAGAGACATGATACACATTTAAAACCAAAAAAAATGGCGCCCAGATAAATTATTGGGCCATAAATAATTATCATTTAATAGTCAGGAGGCGGTTTTGACATTAGAAATACCATACATCATGACCAAAATGTATCGGAGGTATTCTCATCCGATAATTAGCGCTTATGAACACGTATTGTATTATCTAAATTTATTATTGTGACATAATACTTTAAGTTTAAAGAGTTATATAAGGATACCCCCCAAAAAAAAAAACGAAAATGTATAGGCCTATAACATGACACGAATAGTGGCCACATATTATCAGTTATTGCTATGATTTTAATAAAGGGGTGGTCGGCATCTCAGCTCTGAGTTTAATATTATACCGTTTTTAGATGAAAGAAGACTGCGATTTTTAATATGACAGAGAGTTATCGCTGCCAAATATTGGATTAGTCAAGGGGACGACATCATTATATATTTCAGAGGATCGAGACGCTGACATGTAATGATTTGTTAATCAATGAATATGACTTGACTTATAAGAGCACATGAAGAATATCACTTTAGGGCGATTCTTGAAAAGTGAACCTTTTTTGGAAAATAAAGTTTGTCCTTTTGTGTTTAAGCTGCACATTCATATAGAGCATTGTCTGAAGTTTCATGAAATGCATTTTTAATCTTAATTTATCAATTTTTTCATGCTCATTGCATAAATTACATGCACAAATTTGAATAGAAAAATGGTACGTAAATATCATTTGTTTGACCCTGATTTGATTGTATATGCTGGTCTCCATTACCTTGATTATTGTCATTATACCCTTTTTTTAACTTCATTCTCTTAAATTTAAATGAAAATAATGGTGTGAATTGATGTGTTTAAAAAATTAACTAAAGAATTAATTGCCATCAAATGCACACACGTGACCCAAAACACGAAAGTTAACGCCCCCGAAAACCATGGTTCTATTATTTTACACATTTTTCTCCAAAGCTAGAAATAATGTGCTTGCACTCACTATATGAAGCCATGATAGCTTTTAATTTAGTTATTAATTAACTTTGAAATGTGTCACACACGGACCCACGGTCACGTGTGTGACCAACTATGGTCATGCCTTAGAAAAGGAGCCAGGCTATTCGGCCATTCTTTGAAAATGAACCTTTTGGGGACAAATACATTTTTGCTTTTTGATTTTAAGCTGCATATTCAATAGAGCAATGTCATGAATGTGATGTTTTTTCATGATTTTGCAATTGTTCATGCTCATTTGCATAAATTAACATCAATATAATTAAATGGAAAAACGGAATAAAATATTTTTTTTTAAAACCCTGATTGGAATGGATATGCTGACTTCCTTACTTGGATTACTGTCATTATATTCTTATTTACCTCTATTCCTTTTAATCTAACCCCAAAAAATAATGTTGTTAAATTGATTATATATAGATAATCAACCCTGGAAATTAATTGCCCTCAAATGTCGCACACAGTAACCAGAAAACACAAAAGTTTATGCCCGCGTCTTACCATGGCCCTGGTATTATTATAATTATTTCTTCAACAGATGATTTATTGACCTTGCATCTCACTAAATATGAATCCATGACAGTTTTAATTTGATTATTAATTAGCAACAAATTGGTCACAACACGTGACCCGCTGGATGGGGGCGGTCATAAATTCTGATTATGTTCACTTTCATTGGCTGAAATTAATTTATTTCAGCATTATTATGCTCTCAAAATGTTGCTCAATAATTTTTCGAAAACAACAACAAAAAAACAAAAGAACAAACAAACAAACAAACAAAAGGTCGAAAACAAGGAAATACATAAGAAATTCATAAAACAGAAATACACAGGAATTTAGTTCGATATCAAATTTTTTTTCAAGTACAATTGTTAGCAATCCTATAAGATTTATGCAAACACAAAATTAGCATTCCAGAAGCTGTAGTTTGTCGAATTAGAAAAAAATTATGACTTCATAAATGCGTGTAAATTCGCATAATTAATTCAATATAAAATAATTTTATTATTAGGAAAAATAACAGTGCTTTCTTGTAGTTACATCACAACTACCGGATCGTGCAAATTTTCGGCGCGCTTGCGCGATCAACAGCCAAGATCTGAGGGGGCATCATGCCCCCCCCCCTCCCTACCCGCCCCTCCCCCAGTATTGACAGCTACCAAAACACCCCATTGACTGACTAGGGTTGAGCTCATAAAAAATTTTACCATAGCGGATATAGTAATTGCTCAAAACGTACATTTATTGCATAATACATAATATATTCATTTTTCTGTACAATTTGCCATAGGTCACACACGTGACCCACTAAAATGTCACACACGTGACCCGACATGACGATATAAAATAATAGATAAAAAAAGAAATTTCAGAGATGATTCCTATCCAGTGGTATTTTTTGGTTAACAGGTCCATAATGCATATCTCACAGCAATAAGAACATTTCATCATTTTAAAACTCACAGGAATTTCTAAATGAAATTGAACTTTCAAAATCTTGCCGTTCTGTGAAGTCACACACGTGACCCACTTCTTTTGACCTCTGACCTTGAACATGCATATTGTAAATATCAAAAAATATTTACATATGATAGCCAACAAAATATATTAGCATGAGATAAACATTAAATCAGTATATTTTTTTAATTGTTAGAGTTATAGCCCATTAAAGTCAAGATTTTGAATAATTTCGGTCACACACGTGACCAAGAATGGTCCAGTTATTGATTAGGTATTCACAATTTTTAAATCTTTATTGCGAACACGGTAGTAATTCAAGAAAGCCATTGGTAACATTGTCATTTTTCAAACAACATGGGCTTCAATATTGAAATATTTCGTATATTTCGAGATACCTGTATTTTCCATTGTTATTCAAAATAACTGTTTATGCATACTTATTTGTACACACTCTTTGGGGGGAAAAAAATGGGCGGGGTTGCCCAGCACTGGGCGGCATGCTATCTGCGCGGCTGTTGGTCGAAGGATCACCGACCCCTGGGTATTTTATTTTTTTGCCAATCTTGGTCAGAGTTTAATCGACATTATGTAAGAAATACCATTAGTTGGACATTCTTTAACTGGGGTTGGGCATTTTATTTTATTATATTTTTTTTTTACCGATAGTAGTTGTGTGGGTGGTGTTATTTGCCCAGTGTTGGGCAATTAACTTTTTTGCCCAACATTCTAAGAGTGTACAGTTTGTATATCATCTTATAAAAGTGGATTTGAAACATTTTAAGCCAGATCAGGAATTTCCTCCTGATAAAATTTCGACTACTCTTAGACACCTACTTTTTTTTAAAATTCTTATCTCAGAAATAGCAGTTTTACGCATGCTCACTGAACCAGCAAAAACTTGACTAGGTGTGTAATCGATTAACTATATTGGTCCTAATATTTCTATATACACCTCTTCGATTCACCACATCTTTGCTATCATACACCCCTACGCTGTTACACATCCACAATATCAAGTGCCGAATAGTCGAATAGATCATACCCATCATGACTTTATGATATTCCACCGTCACATTATATATATTCTCATAGAAACCGACAGACAATCATTTTATAATTACTAGGATATATTAAGTAATAATGCGTCAACTATACTAATATGTTGCAAACAATGATATTGAACATATACTCTCTCTT
>CALNVZ010000174.1:74138083-74211741 GCA_940671915.1 Paracentrotus lividus | reverse complement strand
AAATCACAGTAAATACCACAAATTTTCAGGCTTGTCATATTTGTGCATGCATTTTGTTGTGAAAGCAAATATCAAACATTTTTTTTTTTGTTCTTTTAATAGTTCATGGTCTGCATGCTAAGTAGGGAGTGGAGAATGTGCACATATTGTGTGCGGGGTAAATATGTTTCTGATGACCGGGATGATAAAAAAAAATGTCTGTTATATTAATTGCTTAGAGACACAGTCTAATTATGTTTTAGGCACTGTATTTATTGTAAATCGTATTTTTATTTCATTTGGGCTAATAGTCAACCTTCGGTCAATAAGTGACCAGAATCTTATGGATAGGTTGAATAAGACCTCTATTTTTGAAATCAGCATCAATTGTTGCCACTTCTCCACCACTAGCCAACTCTTTAGTGAAAAAAGGATAATACATCTACATAATATACAGCGTGTATAACATAGACACGTAATACATAGGCCTGTAATAGTAAATTCCTGCAAAATGGCAAATGGCACTTCGGTCAACTGGCCTAAGAAGACACAGGGCATGTCCAAAATATTTTAGGAAATGGTTGGAGTATTGTTTTAGACCCAGGAAAGTTTTTTAACTGGTTTGGGGGTGGGAAGTACCATCACTTGTTGACTCTGATGGTCCATTTTGTCTAATTTGGCCCCAAAATGATAAAGAATGACAAATTTTTGGCCGAAATTGACCCAAATAATGAATCCCTTTAAATGACCCACCGATCAATAAAACCACTTCTACAAATCAGCGCACATTTTATACATCAGATAGGTTTAAAAAATACCCTTTATCGGCAAAAATTACTAGAAATAAATACCTCTGCCACAAGTGACCATAAAATGGTCATTTCTTGTGACAAAAATTAGGCCAAAATGGCCGAAGTTCACGGGTACGTCAGTAAGAGTGAGCATTTTTTGGAATCAGCGTCAAATTTTACTCTAGATAGGACCTCAAAGCCTTCCTCAGCCAAAAAGTCTTGATTTAACGCCCTTGGCTCCTAGGATATGATTGATGAATGTCTAAATTGGAAATGTAGTACCTCACACCATGTAACCAATCGCGCGATTCCAAGAAGTTATTGGATTTATTCCAAGGCTAAAATTTTCTCCCTACAAAACTTTGGTTTTATTATATAACACCTTAAATTCTCCCCTATTTTACATATGCAAACCTGTTTGGGCAATTTGTGGTCTACGAAAAATAACTTCTATCTTTAAACTAACAGAAGAAAGCTATCCCGATTTGTACGGAATCACCATTACTTGGCTCACACTTGGCCGATCCTATATTTATAAATTAAAAACTCTAAAAATCTTCGATTTGAATACAGTCCAGGTAGTACAATAATGTTAAATACATCAATAGGCAACTTCCCACCATCTTTTGATAAACAGTTGTACATTCAATAGCTCTGCTCCATCTTATCTCGACTTCGCATAAAATCTGGAAATTTCCATCTTACAACACCCAAATTTGCTAAATTACCCATAAATCAATTCGACACCTACGGTGCCAGATACGCATTGGAATAGTTTTCCTGAAATATCAAATCCTGTTCCTATGTCATCGTAAAAGGCGACACTGAAAAGTAGTTCATAGAATCTTTATTCATCTGATACATACATGTATATAGTGTGACATATACTCAGGTAAATTCATTATACTGCTTCTACTGCATTTCGCACTTGCACTCGCACGTGCACGACCACTGCGTTTAGCATTATGAGCATATCAGGAATATCTTTACGAGGCCGCGCATCCATTCAAGCCTTACCGATCATGATTGACGTCCCTGCGTTCTATTTATATTCACTGCTTTGCAATGAAATATCTCTTTTGTATTAATTTTATGCTATGATTTTACAATTTACTGCCTGTTTATCCTATTCGTATGTTTAATTGATGTTTAGAAAGATATGTATTTATATATGTTTATTATTGAACGCAGAAATGAAAATCAATCAAATCAAAAAAAAAAAAACGTAGTCTCTGCGGGTCTCTTATATAGCTTCTATGGTAGGTTAAAGTAATTGCTTTTGCAATTTACTGCAAAGTATATTTCTTGATGCGATATTACTAGATATTATTTCTTTATTGCAGTATAAAATCGCTCAATTGTTGAACGAACCATTTATTTTCTGCAGTATCTATACCCAAAATCCTAGGGTCATCATTTCTGTATGACAAAAAGAGAAAATCGAGGATGTCTGCGGCTAAAATCCAATTCGCCCAAACCGACGCTTGCATAAATTCGCCGTTTTGATTGCACGGATCAGCGCTCATCCGAAAAATAATGACAGGTTTGCGAGCATGTCATAAAGTATTTAGTCAGCTTGGTTGTCCCTCATCTTGTCAGAGAGGGCTTCGTGCGAAACGCTTGTGGACAAGGTTTTCACGATATCTACGATTTAAGTCAAGAAGTTAGACTTATGACGGTTTCGTGAAACGCCCCCTTGTTGTCCACGATCTTGTCGGAGAGGGCGCTTCGTGGAACCTGCTTGTGGACAAGTTGTTCACTATCTCCGATTTAGTCAAGAAGTTAGACTTATGACGGTTTCGTGAAACGCCCCCCAGGTTACTAGCATGGGAAGAAAAGTCAGAATCGTCAGAGCAGATACGGCGGAGTCTGAGGGCTTGACTATAAGGGATGCTGGTTTTGCAGTGACGGGGATGGCAGCTGGAAGAGTGGAGGTACTAGTTGGTATCTGTGGGTTTGGTGTAGAGAGTAGTGGTGATACGGTTCGTCTCCTTCTGGACGGTGACATCGAGGAAGTCGGCCTTCTGGTGGGAAAAATCAGAGGTGAATTTGATGGTCATGTGGAAAGAATTGAGATGATCAATGAAGGTGTGGACGCTCTCTTCCTCCCTGGTCCAGATGAAGAAAACATCGTCTATGTAGCGCCACCAAATCCACGGTCGACAGCTAGGGTGCTGAATCTAAAATCTGCTGTAGTTCTAGCTTGGTCATAAATAAACAAACGTAGGAAGGAGCCATACGGGTGCCCATAGCTGTGCCAGATACCTGAAGATAGTTTTTGTCCATGAAGGTGAAATTATTCTTGGTAAGAACATGGGTCATGAGGGATTTGGTGTCGGGTATGGGGGGGGGGGGCTGGAGTGACCGCTGCGAGTCAAAGCCTTACAAGAGGCGGGGATGCCTTCAGCATGGGGGATGTTGGTGTACAAGGAAGAAACATCAAACGTGCCGATGATCGCAGTTTCAGGTATCTGGTCCTTGATGATGTTGAGTTTCCTAAGGAAGTCCGGAGTGTCATGGATGTAGGAGGGAGCAAGAGAAACAAGAGGTTTGATATAGTGATCAACATAAAGGGAGATGTTCTCTGTAGGGGAGCCATTGCCAGAGAGGATGGGTCGACCAGGGTTTCCAGGTTTGTGGATCTTGGGAAGGAGATAGAAACGAGCAGGTTTAGTATTAATCGGGGAAAGGAATTTGTGTGCCTTCCTGGAGAGATGTTGGCGTTCCTTCATGTCATCAAGTGTGGATTGGATCTGTGAGGAGAAATCACTTGTAGGGTCAGAATCTAGAAGCTTATAGTGGGATTGATTGTTGAGCTGCATTTCTCATGGCTTCGTCGATGTACTGTTAGCGGTCCATGACTACTACGGCTGATCCTTTATCTGCTGGTTTGATGATGATGTCAGACCTGGTTCTAAGAAAGGAGAGAGCTTGACGTTCTTCTCGGGGAAGGTTGTCATGGGAACTGTTATCGAGAGAATTGGAGGAACGTACTTGGGACGAAACAGCTTGGATGTAGGTTTCGAGGCAAGGGACCCTATTCTTGGGGGGGGGGGGGGAATCCATGTACTAGTGGGGCGGAAGGGTTCAGGATCAGAGGGGGGTTCATCGAGGAAGAACTCTTTGAGGCGTATCCTGCGGTAGAAAGAAGAAAGGTCTTGGCTAAGTGGTATCTGGTCCGCTGTGGGTGGGGTGGGACAAAACTTGAGACCTTTAGAGAGGAGAGAAGTTTCTGCTTGGGAGAGAGGAGAGGAAGAGAGGTTAATGACCGAATGAGGAGAAACAACAGTGTTGTTGGTGCGTCGTTTGAAACTGTTGGTCGCTTCTTCGTCAGGTTACCTATTTTCTTGTTCCTTCGAACAGAAAGTTCAGATCTGTGTTTAGAGAGGCAAGATTCAATTTCATCATTATACTTGAGCCACTGGGTAGGGGTACATGAAGAACGTAGATCAGCTTCCAAACTGAGGATGTCAGCTGAAAAGGAATCAAGTGATGCTGTACACTGTTCAGAGAGAATGTTAATCAGACGAATGGAAATACTGCATGTGCACTCCGGTTCCACCGCTTTCGTAGTTTAGGTGAGAGGGTTCCTAGGGCAGGAGTGCAGTGTATTGGAGTTTGAGGCCTTTGGGTATGATACGGTTGAGGGAATAAAATCTGTAATTGTCTTGGTGGAAAGAGAGTTTCAGGGCCTTCAACTTGGTCTTCCTGAGTTCGTGAAATAAGGAAAGACGGTCATCGTAGATAAGGGCTGTAGACGGAAAACTAAAGTTAAGCATGGAAGAAGGAAATGCATAGCCAAAACGAGAACACAAAATGGGTGAGGATATGTATACAAACAAAAGTGGAAAGAAAACTAAAAAAATAAAAATAAAAAGGAATACCTGTGAAAAATAGATAAATAAGAGATCAAAACAGTACGGGAGAAAGAGAGAGCTATGAAAATGAAAAGTCAAAAATGAAAACAAGAAAACGTGGAAGGGAATTAAGAAGGCAAGAACATGAAAACAAAGAGAAAAAATAAATGAGACAAGATAAAGATAAGAATACCACACCCTGTAGAGGACGACTGTGGAAGAAAAGCAAAATGAGTTAATCTAGAACACAAAAATAACCTACAAATGAAAAGGGAACAAAAAGACAAAACTAGACTGAAAGGATGAGGAGGATCACACTAAGTGATGCAACAGCAGAAAAGAAAGTAAATACAAAATAAGAGAACTGCTGAAACTGCTTATCCAATAAAGGAGAGCTAATGGTGTAAAATGAAGTCAAAAGGAGCCTGAGCTTTCGATCCTAGCAGTTATGACGGTTTCGTGAAACGCCCCCCTGGTCATTGCTGGTGGGACGAATCCGCACTCCCGGTACATTTTCGCACTTCATAGTAGCTAACCATACGCATTCCATACCTTGAGAACAGAAACGTGACGAGCTACGAAAATTTGCCAGAATCTTCGACGTATCTAATTCTCGGGGTCTGAGTCCTTCCTATTTGTGGACGAATAAGGTTTTTTAGAACAAGAATCCTGTTTTCTGCAATATGTCAATTGTAGGAGAGGTAAGGTCACGTAAAACTGTATTTTAAATTGGTACTAAAAATTGAATTAAATGAAAGAAGTGTCTTGTCGATGTTGATCACAGTGCACTTACACTTATGCATGGTCAATTCATAATTGACCTTGCACTGGGAAGTACCTTATTGCAGCAGTTTACTACCAATGGAAAGTCAATGCAGAAAAGTGTCTTGAGCACCTACCAGCTAAGTCAAGGTGGCATATCAAAAAAGGGTCTAAAAATTATCCTAAACAAAATTAAAAATTTCTAATAGAAGAATTAGATCTATATTACAATTTATTTTGAGGTAGGTTTAAAGCTGGTTTTGCTAATTATTATTCAGAAGTTTCCTCAGCAACCAAGAGGGCGACAGACATCAATTTTTCAGTACTGACTGATGTTGGTTTGCAGCTGTATGTGATCACAGTGTAGACTGTAGAGTGTAGTGTACGTATACGGTAAAATGACGTATATTTGGTGGGGAATCCCCCAACCCGCACCGTCGCACAGTGGGCCAGAATGGCTTCAAACCATGACAAAAAACAATAAAAATACAAATACAAACCATAGTGTCCATACTCATTGAAAATGGTTAATAAAATTACTATAAACTGGTTACTAGTGGTTTTTGGACCCGTGGAATCCGATGGGCATATTTTCCAATCCATATGATAGGTACCCCCACAAACGCAAGATGGCGCTCTCGTGCACACATGCAAATAGGTACACAAAAAAATCGGTATCTCGAGAACAAAAGACACTTCCGATATCGCCTGGGAAAAGCGAATGCAGCGCCTTGGTTTTCGTCACTCATGATACGATGTCAATACTTTAGTATTGACCTCGTGGACCAAACTGCCATATTTTGGGGAAAATTTTGCAACCTTGTCAAATGGTTGTTTATCTAAGGTTTTTTCTCCTTTTTTGGCAATCACTTTCTGCTCCAAAATAGAAGTAGTAGAGAGAACCCACCAAATAACCGGACAAACTTAAGCATTTTGGATTCTAAAAAAAATTGCAATCGCCGAATTAATATAGCAAAACTCATAATGTATTGGTAGTACAAATGTTCATATAATTAATCTTTATTAAAAACAGATTTGATAAAAAATATGGTAAACATTTTTTTGTTTCTCTCAGAGCTTGTTTTTGTCTAAACTATCGGATTGCGCTTGTTAAATATCGGATATATTTCGGTCGATATCGCCGCGATCGAATTTTGGCAGTCAAATCACGTAACACCTGTCTCTAAAACAACCATGAAATAATTGCTTGATTGTTGAAACAGGCAACTTATTTTGTCGCGCAACATGCCGTTATTTATAATTCACAAAAAAAAAAAAACACAAAAAGAATCGGTAAACTAATAATTATTTACTTACCAAAAGAAACCTCTTCCGTCTCTAAATATCCGATGTGTTTGATGAGCTCAATGCGCCGTCTGCGCCCTAAAAAAGCCAGCGCATGCGCGATGTACAGCACGCATTTCCATTCATCCGCACCAATGTCCGATATGAAGCACGTGGCTATTTTTAGAAGGGTGTGGAAAAATTCCATGGTAGACCGTGGGCCGGGTACCGATTTTACTTTTTTTTTCGATACAGCGAACATGTGACATCTCAGCTGTTTATATTTTCCAGCAAGGATCGTATCTCCCGTTCGGAGATTTTTTTTTTGGTCGTCGATCTTTTGGAGTCCAAAATTAACCTGCGGTCATAAGGATTCTCGGAAATCACAATATGGATTTACCCCTGGATTTTACCCCTGGAAGATATTTTTTTAGCAGCAACCTGACTCTACTGTGTTTGCAGTGCAATAGAAGGTAAGTCCATCTATCATATGCATGCAAGTTACCTCCTCCCCGTGCGGGGCCCATTACTGGCTGGGGGGAGTTGAAGACCAATTTGCCTCCGATATTTAACAACGTCCGATATTTTGGTGGTTTTACTCTATATCATGTCTATGGTCAATATAAGACACAGTGAAATAAGTTTTGGAAAAATTTTGAAATCAAATCATGAAAAAAAAAATTAAAACATCACTGAATTTTGTTCCCTCTCCCGCCCAAAAACGTGCGGGGAAATTTTCAGAAAGTGGACTTTAAAAAATAATTTTTCATCCAAGAAGTAAAAAAGAAAACTTGAAAATATCAGGGATAGTAAAAGGAACATCCAAACACTCAGTTATTGAAGAAAGATAAGAGAAAATGTGATTTTAAAAAGTGAAAAATTAAGTTTGTTTTCTGAAAGTTTTCTTACTGAGTCTTGTCATTAGTCCCAGATAGTTCAGTTGCTTGTGTGGTTTTCGTGAGTTTTTTTCGATTTTGTAATTGCCCCAAAATTATTTATTATCTATAAGTCATGTCTACGAGTGTAACGAACGGAAAAAGTCATTATCAACCTCCTAAACCCAGAAATTTTCCCCTGAAAATGTAACGAAGTGCTAGTACTCATTTTGAGGCATTGTTATCGAAACTTACCTTGTTTTTTCCCCTAAATTTTGAGTGGCAAGAAATGTCTTTAAATCAGATTCTTTGGCATTTTATGGCTGTTTAGTTACGTGTCTATCCATACGCCCTTGATATATCGTCCCCCAATAAACAAACTATTAGAATTTAGAGGCATAGAAATGGCTTGTCAAAGTAACAGTCAAACGATCCTCCTTTGATTTTTCCGTGAATTTTTCTCGTTTTCTGCGCGTGTCGGCATGTCCCGTGCCTGCTGTACAGAAGCCCTATTAGGCTCACATGACGCACACATGATGATCGTTTGGACTATCGATAGCTCATGCAGAGACGGCTTTCTCATTGAAATTTTCAACACGGTAAGTGAGCTGTTTTAGCTGTTTTTTTGCGCTTTCTGAGATTTTAAAGTGAGTTTTAAGTCATGTACATGCTAAATGAAACATTAAACTTTTTTTTAATGTATGATTTGTGACTGTCAGAGCATTTTTGCTTTTTATCTGAGAGTACCTACATATGAGAATGACATCAGCAAAATACTGTTTTCCGATTGGACAATGCAAACGTGCAGTGTTACACGTTACAAAATTATATTTCAATTTGACAAATTGGCTTATTAAAGGTTTTCTTGACCCAAGGAACACAATCATCGCATATTTGACTTGTTCTGACATCATCAAAACACTGTTCTCTGATTGGATGAGGCGCATAGTTCATTTGATCTTACATCCACTTTAATATTTGAAAAGGGTTAATAAAGCATTTTTGCTTATCTTTAAAATGCGTATTCCATAAATACGCCTTACTAAGAATTCTGTCCGGGCCTATTTTTGGCAGTGAAGCATAAATTCTTAGATTTTTGCCAAGTCAAAAGTCTTAAATGGAATTGCGCCTTCAAATCGCACATTAAAAAAAATGAGAATTTTATCCTAACTTTAAGCCTACTACCTAGTATCTTAACTTTAATGTTGATTATATATGGCAAGCTCAAAAGACCACAAAAATTAAAAATGACGATATTAATAAAATTCAGACTTTTGCTTGATGCTTTCTGACCTCAGGCAAAGTGCTTAACGTGTTTGGTATAAAGGCTAAGAAATTTTTTTTCACGGACAAAATCTTAGAAAAATATTTAGACTTAAGACAAATTGCTCAAGTATAGTTTATGGAATACGGCCCCTGATCTTCCTGCTTTTTGAAAATACCAAACAATAGCAGGCTGTGATTAATTTCCATAGTACTATAAAAAAACGTTTTCCACTTGTACCATTTTATTTGACACAGACTGTAGATCTACGCTTCAGTCAGCTCAGAAGATTCCATTTTCTGAATGTTCAGGTTTTTCATTGGGGAGGGGGAAAAAATTGGCTCATGCTTTTTGTGCTTGTAGTAGGGTTTGCAAATAGCCCGCTGTTACGCGCAAGCTGTGCCCTGTATCGTAGAATACTGGGTTTAGGTACTAAACCTGGTACAGTTCGTCTCCTATGTAGCTACTTAGAGAACAGATCCCAATGTGTTCGCTTAGGTTCTACTCTTACGTGGAGTCCTCTGCTATAACATGCGGTGTCCCGAAGGCACGAGACTTGGCCCCGTCCTGTTTCTTGGTCATGATTATGATGTTGCAACTTCGACACCCTTGAGATGGAAAATATGTCGATGACTGACTATAGCTGAATAAGACATAAATCTCAACCTTCTAGGTTGCAAACATCATCTGTCCTTGATTAATGATTGTTCTGTTGATAACCAAATGACCCCCAAACCAGAGAAGTGTAAAGTATTACATGTTTCTTTTCTACGGAACCAGATTGTGATGCCTGAAGTTAGCATTGGGAATTCTGTCCTTGAGTCTGTTGAAGCTGTAAAGCTATTAGGGGTAAATATACAGTCCAACATGAAATGGGACTTGCAAGTAGAAAATACCATCAAAAACGGCATCACAGGCGTTCTATATGCTCTGTTGTCCTTAGGAAGCTTAATGCTCACTCGATGATCTGGTTGCAATTTATATCATGTATATTCGACCTTTAGTTGAATATGCCTCCCCGGTTTGGGTCAACATCCCTTACAGCTAACCAATCCAGTAGAATTGAACGTGTCCAGAAAAGGGCTTGTCGTATTATACTAGGTCATAACTATGTTGATTATCTTCATGCCCTTGAGCTTTTAGATATCCCATCCTTGCAGATAGACGCCAACAGTTATTCACAAATTTTGTCAAATCTCTATTGCAATCCAGACATGTTTCTATGCTCCCTCCTCGTAGGGACTCCTACCCAATTATCGACAATTGCGAAACAATCCTCCTCTCTGCCAACCAGCTTGCCGTACCTCCAGGTACCAAAACTCCTTCATACCTCAGGCAGTGAAGATAATCAACACTATGAAATTAATGTAGGCCTACTTTTTGACTACTTTCTGTAACAAATTCACATGTACTTGAATTCCTTTATGAGTATAATGTTTAATGCTTAAATGCTTACTGGTTGCAGTAGGTATGTACTGTACTGTACTTCACCTTACTTTTCTTGCTGTTTTGCTTGTACTGATATTCCCCCTCTCTCTCTCTTTCTCTCCCTCTTCTCTCATTCTTGTTGTCCTCTCTATAGCTTTCCCTCCTTGCTTTTGCCTTACCACTTCTCTTCCCATTCTTTTTCCTTTCTCCTATCTCCCTCTTGTTCTTCCCTCTTTCCCTCTCCTCTATTTCTTGGAATATCCTTGTACTTCAAGACTCAATATGAATCGGAATTTGATTATGTACTTTGTACTTGGCCTGTATAGCTTTGTTAACTGTAACAGCCTCGATTCGGATCTACATACACTTGTTTAACTTTTCTCGATTTACTTTGAAATTAATAATTCATCATAAGGTTTTCTCACAATGTTATAGTTCCACACTCTGTGTATTTAATGATATCTTGTTTAACTGGTTCAACTGATAGTAACACATAACAATGTACTTAGTTGTTCTTGAGAATACTCTCTTTAACTTTGTACTGATTAATTCCCTGTCCTTTTGTATACCTCTTACTTCCCTTCCTCTTATTCCTCTCTCTCTCTCTCTCTCTCTTCTTCTCTCTCTCTCTCTCTCTCTCTCTCTTCACTTTCGCCCCTTTTTTAATTCCTCTTTCTTCTTTTCTTTCTTCTGTCCTTTTCTCTCCTTTCTCTTCAGGGATATATATATTTTCTTCTTGGTATTAATTGCTCTTTTGTTGAATTATCTTATTACTGAACATTACACATATAAACTTTGACCTCGGGTATCATTTTCTTGTTAACTTTAACTTTATTTATGACTGTGCCCTTAAATTTAGTTGTGTTAATATGAATTTCTTTATTTTTTCTAAGTAGACTTGACCTTCTATGTTTAATTGTCTTTTGCAATCTGTTTTTGTTATGTTGTTAATTTGTTATTTGTGCAATAATATCACCTATGTATTCCACTTATTCGTATTTTTGATGTACCCAAGACAATTATCGGTCCCTGACTGTTTGTCCTTGGTTTTTTATGTATGATGATGATGAACAATAACATCCTATATATTATTATTATTATTAGAAGGCTATAAACCAATGATACGCTGTGCGACGATTTCAAACCCATTTTTTTTAAGAAGTAAATTAATGTTCTTCATGCAACTCATACTACATAATTCTTAAATTCACAATGACCAAGTGTCTTACCCTTCCATGCCTTGTAAACTGCTGCTTCCATTTAAAAGAAATTTAATCCTGTAGGCATGGTAGGCCCTAGGTAAATTTTATTATTTTGTTCGACAAGAGTTACAGGTTAAAATTTTGACAAAATATGGGGGCAGTTCTTCACCACCATCTCACCAGCAGTCTTGACATTGATGCACGATTTTCGGTGCAAATTGCATGCACTTTGTCTGAAACTAAAAAAGGCTGGTTTGTACCATATATTTTATATTGTGTGTTTCAGTTATTGTTTTCTTGTTCTGTTTTTTGGGGGCGGGGCCGGGGTGCCTCATGCAACTCTACATTTTAGGTGAACAATATCACAGAGATGCCAAGTTCAAAGAAAACATTTGTTGAGAATTCGCATCGTGTTTGGAAGCAGTGCGCGCATGTAGTTTGTTCACAAAGGAGACGCACAGGCACCCTACACCTTCAGCATGCTATCTTGCATATGACGATCACCTGCATGCAAACATCGCACTTGACTAACAGGGCTTGATGCACAACAAAACTGCTGATTTTTAGGGTTTTGAAGCTCTTAAATGGTAAAATTCCATAACTTCTTTCTTTTTTTTTCGTAAGAAAATGGGTGTTCTGCGTGATATTATGAGACGGACCCTAAATGCTTGAGTCTCACTCAAAATGTGTGAGACTTGGTAGCTCTGATATCAGCTAAGCACACAAGACTGGTATACGTACTTGGCCAGGGTGGCATTATAAATATGGAGTTTGGAGCTACATTGCAAAGTTTCATAATGAAAAAAAAATAACAAAGAATGTGTTTTCTCTACAGAATGAACTTGACTGCCAGGAGCTTGAGAGGCTTTCAGCTCTAACGACCAGGGAGTCCGTAAGGGACCTACTCGCCCAACAGATACAGGTTATAAGGGAAAAGATTACACGTCAAGAGGAACCAAGAAAAGAAGACGAGAAGGTGGAACAGAAAGGAGATTCGGGAGATAAAGGAGGTGCAGTGGCCAGCAGCGATGTCCCCCTTTCAACAGCATCTGCCACTCCAGACACTTTACCAAAACCAACCGAGTCACAGAAAATCAAGGTCTCCAAACTACCAACAAAAACGGTCAAGTCTTATGGTATGAATTATTAATGAATGTGAAGATTTTCTAAAACATTGACTAGTCACCATGCAGTTCATTATGAAGTCCTGGCTACTAGAGAATTAACTATATTGCCGGTTTTCCAAAAGTTAATGCACTTGGTCTGGAGAATTATACATGTATACTCAATGTACTAATCCCCTCCTATTGAGCCAGTGGAAGGAAAAGTATATCTGGTGCTAGCAAAGCGGTGAGCATGAGCCGGTAGGCCATTTAAACCATGAGTATTATATGTATCGATACTGCTTTGGGATACAATGTGAAATTGACGCAAGTGATGAGTAGTGTAGGGGGAAAAGTGGATTGGAATTTTTTTTCATCATTTTGTTATGTGGCTAGGTACCCTGCCAACAAAATTTTGAATTTTAGGTATTTTCTTGGAGTAAATTATGAAAAATAAATTTTGACTTTAATGTGCCGGAGGGAAAAAGTAAAATGACTTCACTTCAGTTTTTGTTATTGGTCCAGAAATTGAAATAATATTGTTAATTGAATTCGGTAATCAAACTTTATACCAAAAGATTCTTTTTTACCAATGCCAATATAGGCCTACATTAATAACATACATAGTCAATATTTGACACTCTAATCATGTACACATTTCCGAATAAAGCAGTTCTGATGAAACATATTGTGTCTGGTGAAAACAATATTGGTAAGGTGTAGTGCTCAACAAAAATCTTTTAATAAAAGTTTCCATTATCCATGTATCATTTCATCAATTGAGAGGTCCAACATTGTTTTTCTCCAACGTGTAGGTTGGGATCAATCACCAAAGTTTGTGAAGGTGTACGTTACTCTGAACGGGGTTCAATCGCTGCCAAAAGAAGATATCACAGTTGAATACACTTCAAGGTAAGAAAAGGCTTTCCTCTCTCTGCCATTACTGGTTTTATCTTGATGTAGGGGTTTTCTTAGGATTTCTTACTTTTATAATGTTACACTTATTTGTAATCCTATAGAATTTTAGAATTGGCACTAAAAAAACGTTTTTGTAGAATAATAATAATGATAAAAGTTCAATTGAATTTTGCTTAAATCATGAAATTAAGACACAATTTTTTTTTCAGCAATAAGATTTTGCGTAAATGAGCTCTTTCAATGTTTACTTATAATTTTTGTTTTAAAAAAGCAATAGCATATAGTGGCACATTCAATTTGTTGGGCATGTTGGCAGTTCTTATAACTGGCATAACTAATCTTGACAGCAGTGTGAAAACTAAAACTGCAACAACTTGTTGACTCTATCTTTTTCAGTTCTGTGAGCCTTAGAGTGAGGAAAGCAGATTGCATTCATCAACTCGTTATGAACAGCCTCCTTCAACAAATCATCCCAGATAAGAGTCATCATAAGGTATGTTTACACTGGGCACATATTAAAAAACGATTTCACTGTACATTTGACTAATGTGATGACCCACAATCATTTTGCACATTGGCTAGACATGAATTATTTTGTAACAGTAAATAGTAGTTTGTTTCCAGATTTTTTTTTTTAATGAAGCATAGGAATATAGTCCTAATTTGAGTAGGAATTATTAAATTTATCACAAACTGATGACCCTAGTTGAACTCCATGAACTCCTAGTCAACATAAGGTAAATATTCAACACATTTTAGATTACTCACAAACTTGTGAGAAATCATTTTCTTTTTAGCCTTCTCTTCCTCTTGTTTTAGTCAGCCATAGGCCCCCTCCAAATAAATGAAAATAAAAATCCTCTCTACCTATCCTAAGCCCTCCCCTTAAACTGCATAAAACCACACGTCCGTTCCCCAGTGAACCACGTGCTGACCTGTTGCATATAACCTCTGAGTGAATGGTTTAGGTTAACCTAATAGGTTAACCTAAAATATTGAAAACTTTTACTTCTAACTCAAAAATTGTCAACACGATAAATGCAAGTGGGTTTTAAATCTGGTCCTAAATGATTTGAATCGGTGTCCTGTCATTCAAAATTACATACTGTTTTTTATGCTGAAAATGTTCTTCAAATTTCTCCTGTATTGTAGCTGCAAAACATGATGTGGCCAATGATACGGGTAAAATGCTGAAACGAAACATAAACTGTACATGTTTTGTTTCCATTCCATTTTTTGTAGGTGAAATCAGACAGCATTGTGCTCTTAATGAAGAAAAGTGAGGAAAAGAATTGGGAATATCTGACACAGACTGAGAAGAAGTCGAAACAGAAAGGGTATGTACTTAATTCATTTCACAATATTACAATAAGAATTTGTGATACCATAACTTAACCCAACTTAAAACTTCAGAATGATAATCATTGCAAAGGGAGCAATTCCATGAATCATTGCACATCGCACCCAAAAATGAAATGTGCTTGTAATGATATGAATGTTTGTGAATGGAATCTCACTAATGATAAGGTTCTTTCAAATTCAGCAAGAAAAAAAAATTATTGATTTTCTTAAGATCTCCAACCATCAATACAATTTTACAGATGAGACTGGCAGCAATAAAATTTACTAAATATTTTCAAATTATCTCTTTTTCTAAAAGTTGCGGGAGATTCTTGAAACATTTTTGTCACAAATTTTAATATAAAGGAAAAAAATATTTTCATGTTTTGGAGGTAATCGTATTTTTCATCAGTTACTGGCTGAAATGTCCTTGTAACTAAATGTAACTAACCTACTGTTTTTGTTATTTCTATAAAAACAATTCATGAAATTGTTATCCAACCCTTTCATTACTTGGTTCATGTATTCTCCACGAAAAGATTTGTTTTAACATATTGGTTTTTATGATGATTATTTTAATTCTTGTTACCCCCCCCCCCCCAGGAAACCTGCCGCTCCTAAAACAAACACAGCCGACCCGTCCTCAGGGATTATGGATCTTATGAAGCAGATGTATGATGATGGTGATGATGATATGAAGAGAACAATAGCCCAAGCTTGGACACAGGCTCGTGAGAAGAAAGATACAGTCGATTTCCCACGATAGCCATATAGTGTCGTTCCATAACTATAGCGTCTTTCGCTTCTGCATCGTTATAGTGTCTCAAATGATGTAATCACTTTCGGCCTTGGTTTTTGTTTTTTTTTGTACATTAATTTCCTTTAAATGGGATATTTAAGGGGTATAGGACCCCTCCCCCCCCCCCACAACCTATAGTCAAAGAAGGATATTGACCATTCCTATTGTGCAAAATGCACATCATCTTCTTTCATTGAGGCTCGCCAAACTTAGTTGGAGGACATAATATGTAGAGTACACAAAGGACATAATTTTCAATGATTGGAATGTTTGCCTCAATGTATTCTGGTCAAGCATAGAAGACTTTCGTTAAAAAAAAGGTGTTAAATTTGTCTTCACATGGGAACTGAGCCAATATATTTTACAGCATATGGATTTTGTACATTGTTACCATCTTCAAAGTTTTTCATTTGGATTGGTGCTTTGTTTGAAGACAGAAATTTTGGCCTTGTTTCACGGTGGACCTGAATTTGGACTACAGAAGGGATGTACATGTTTTAACATCTAGTTGGGCTGTGACACTCTAGTCTATATTTGCAGGCATTGTATATTTTATTTTACAACTCATTATGCGCCATCAAAGTTACAACCATGGACCACAATGAGCTTCTTGACGTGTAGTTTTATCAAGATTTTCTAAATAGTCAGTTCGAAGTATAAAACTTTTATAATACCATTGACAAACGTTTTGTTATAAACTACATGGGTTAATAACCTGAAGCTTTTTTAATGGATATTCTGAACAAATTGACATGTAGACAAATGTGACCATGTTTGATATTTGGACTGGGGGATGGCCTCGTTACAAAATAATTTTGTTGCACACATGCCAAAGATAGATAAGGTTGGTCTGTAATTTATAGTTTATAAGTCGCAACTTTTTTTCAAAAATAGAAAATTGGGGATGTGGCTTATACACGTTTTTACATACTTTTTTTCGTAGGATTGCGCACCCATGCATATTCGTGATTGTTCTGGTAATCATGTTCAAAAGAAGGACAAAGATGTGGTACAAAATAATTTTTCATAAAAAAAAAAATCTGTATTTCTATTTCCTTTTTATCAGCCAAATTGAGGTTTGAAAAAAAGAAGGAAAGAAAAATACAACAGAGTTTGATTACGACCCTTTTAACAGTTCAAAGAGTGTGTTGCACACCTCAGCTAAGTAACAGTTGACTGATAATGCGATTTGCTTGTCCAAATTTAGGAGTGTGGTTGATACACGGGTACGGATTTATACAACGTGATTGTGGTATTTCTAGTGTGGAAATGGATTGTAATCTGTGGGCCTATCTGTTATTGTTTGTAATCTGCAATTTTGGCTATTTTTTTATGAATCATGTATGGTGTTATGCCTTATGAAATAAACAATGTGACATTGAACCAATAAAAATGTTCACAGGTCTTTTTTGTCTTGCCTGATCAAAGTCATTTGGTCTGTTAGTCTGTTACGAAAATGTTAAAGTTTTTAGTTTTGGTTCAACTTGCTCTTATTTCTTTATTTCAGCATCATTTGTGTTGACACTTCGTACAAATGATACTTGGGTAATACCAAATATTTGTCTATAAGGATGATGGGGTGAAAGGTCATCTAGGGGTCAAAAGGTCAAATGATATGAGGCCTGATACAAAAATGTTAGTTTTTTTTTAACTTGCTCTCATTTCTTTACTTCTCCTTCAATTATGTTCGCACATGGTACATGTGATTCTTGGGTAAAACCACATGTGTGTCGATTACGATGATGAGGTCAAAGGTCATATAGGGGTCAAAAAGTCAACTTTTCTTAAACTTTTTGTTTTCTTTGTTTCTCCTTCAATTGTGTTCACACTTGGTACAAATGATTCTTGGGTAATACCGCATGTGTGTTGATGAGGATGATGAGATCAAAGGTCAGATAGGGGTCAAAAGGTCAACTTAAAGGTCAACATTTTGTTTTCTTTATTTCTCCTTCAATTGTACAAATGCATTCTTGGGTAATAGGCCTACCACATGTGTGTTGATGAAGATGATGAGATAAAAGGTCATATAGGGGTCAAAAGGTCAACTGAAAGGTCGACTTTTCTTACACTTTTTGTTTTTCTTTATATCTCCTTCAATTTCAATTGTGTTCACACATGGTACAAATAATTCTTGGGAAATACAACATGTGTGTTGATGAAGATGATGAGATCAAAAGTCTTAAAGGGGTCAAAAGGTCAACTTAAATGTCGATTTTCCTTACAATTTTTGTTTAACTTTCACTCATTTTTTTTATAGCATCAGATTTGTTCACCCCTTGGTTAATGCCACTTGTGTGTTGATGAGGATGATGTGGTCAAATCATTGAAAATAAAAAGTGATACGATTTTTTTTTTTTTTTTTTTTTTTTTTTTTTTTTTTTTTTTTTAAAGCATTAGTGGATCCAAGTCGTTGAAATATAGGGGGGCGAAAAAAAATAGGGGTTGCAGCCGAAAATTTTCTGATTATAACATGTAGAGTCAATGGGTAGTTTTCAAATTATAGAGGGGGTGCACATCCCCTGTACCCCGCCTGGATCCGCTATTGGTTTAAATTATTTTCTCTTCAAAAATCTTTTCTCGTACTGTATAAAATTTTGTATGGCCAAACACTTCGGCCCATATTCTGTATCTTTCTGCTAGAATTGGCACTCGCGTCTCCTGCAATGTAATCCTCAAAATGGTATACTATAATTTTCTAATTTGCTGATTTAAGCAAGAAATCGTACTTTTTGCTATAGTTCACTATACTGGTCCTAGCATGCTATTTTTCAAATATTCTTTGTAGGATTTCACTAGCAAATACAATTAAACTTGAAAAGAATTCCTGTATGAAAATTTATATCTTTATATTTATTTTTTTATTTTATCTATAGTGTTTCAACCTCTTTATTTTATTGTTTCTTCATAGAAATTTATCACCAACATTTTTCAGTCTTAAATATCAAATTATATGGCTGTCATTAAAAAATAATAATATTAATAATCATATATTTAAACACAACCCAAAAACGAATTTTCCCCTATTTCAGCTATCAATAATGAACCAGGAGAAATTGGAAAAAAAAAAAATCTAATTATATGTCCGTGTAGGTAATTTTATTAGCTACCATGTGACAGATTTTTAGGAAAAATCATCTTGGCATGCGTCAGTGAGTAATGGTTGAATGCAAAAATGTCATTTTTAAGTTCACAAGCCGATTATCACAACTTTGACTAAATGATTTTGGAACAATATTCAACATTTTCTACATCACACTTGTAAAAAAAAAAAAAAATGCCACATGTGTGCCCTAACATACAATGTGGGTTCATGGTAAAATTTCACAGTTCAGTGAACACTGGGTTATAATTTCAAAAACTGCAGTTTTGTGAATTTTACGTCGTATATTCGATCAAATATGATGGAATTCCTGTTTTGGAAGTGTATTTTGACGTTGCTAACTATTCATGGTTGAATAAACACATAAAATAACCAAAAATAGGCCATTTTTAAATTATGATCAGGTATTGCAGTATTTTTTTGGACTAAAAAAATCATCTAAATTACATTTTTTGGGGTTACATGTATGTTCATAACCTTTGGACATGTGTCAATGATCATATGGCAATAATTTAAAAATTCATGCTTCACTGGAAAAGATATTTTTTTCATGTATAAGATATGGACTTAAATTTGATTCTTTACTTTTATTAAACAGCACGATTGTTTTTGGGGGAGTACCTCTAATTTTATTTTCACAAAAATCCCGATGCTTGACGCCTCAGTGGGCACAAGAACCAAGAAAATCTTGCAAATGAGAAGAAAGTTTAGGGCTTCGTCACGGCTCAGTGACTTACCGGATATGCAATTTGAATCGAGATCGTGTTAGTTGGTGACCATCTGGAGCTGTGTGTCAAGTTTCATGGAATAACTCATGGTAGAATGAACAATAATAATCAATGCAAATAGGCCGAATTTCAAATTTGTCAGGCATTGACTGCCCTCCTCCATTGTCTTTATCTACAGAGGTTTAACCCTAAAAAGACTGGGGGGGGGCTCATTCAGCCCCCCCCCCTCGACATTTTTCGCGATAACTTCGCAACGCAAAAAAAAAATTCGGCGAGACTTCATGACTATTTTCTTTTAAGTCTCGCGCAACTTTTGAGACCAAATTTGCGATGCCCGGGTACGCGGTTCCGAAATTACGTAACATTTTGTAACCGTGCGTCAGACCCAAAGTAGCTCAAATACGTGATTTTGTGTACAAATCCAATACAAATTGTGTTTTCAGCCGAAATTCATAAATGTATCATTATTTTCTCTTTAACTGATTAAAATCAATTAATTTAAGGTTGTTTATGATTAAAATAGTGTCACCAATGATTTTCATCGAAAAAACAATAAAAAACAAAAAGTCAAAAAACAAAGAAATACATAAGAAATTTTAAAAACAATAGAATACATAAGAAAAAAATCTTGATACAGATTTTTTTTTAAAACCCATTTCACCAGAAGCCTACAAAGAGCCTGTAAACCAAAAATTAGCACTTTTAGAGCTTTATTTAATTAATTAGAGCAAATCTTAGATTTTATGCATAAATTAGCATAATTAATTAGTGAAGAAATTTTTCGGAGAATATGACTCTTCGGTTTTGGAGAGGATGCCGTGGGTAACGCGTGTGCCAATTTTCGGCGCGATCGCGCGCTCAACGGCCGAGATCTTAGGGGGGGCTGAATGAGCCCCCCCCCCAGTCTTTATGTGTGTCAAAATAGCCCAGTCTTTTTAGGGTTAATAAAAAGTGTAATTTGGCATATTTTCATTGTTAATTTTCGTCCATTTGACTGCGAGTTATTTCTTGAAACTTAGCACATAGTTTCAACTAGTAATCTCTAATATGAGCGAATGCCAAATTAGTCATAAGTCAATGACCTCATAAAGGTTGGATTTCTTATTTCTTTTTCTTCTTCTTCTTTTTTTTTTTTTTTTTTTTTTTTTTTTTTTTCGGGGGGGGGGGTGCTTCAGCTACAGCTGCTCTGTCAGAGATCAGGTTTCGGCTCAATAAAGAAGTGCAGATTCACCTTCTATAGAAATCACAAATAGTATTCTCTGAATGTCATTTGGATTTCCAAATACTACGCATTACTCATTACTATGTAAGGCTCTCCAAGCAAAGCCTCTCCTCATGTTTACATCTTGTTTTGTTGTTGATATCCAAGAACTAAGATATTTAATATCGCTTGTCTCAAATGTGGCACCACCCATAGTTGAGATGGTATCATCATTACAATTGGGAACATGGGTGTCGATAGTGGGGGGGGGTGCATCCCCCCAATAATTTTGGTGGGGAATGGTGTACAATCATCCCCCCCCCCAATATTTTGATATCAAGAAAATGAAAAGTATCATATTATGTGCATATAAATCTACCCATTACAAATTCGTTATCATAATTTATAAAACACTTTTTATGACATTTATTATTTTGCAGTCTAAAATGCAGATTTATGACATTCAAAAATCCATTATTTTCTCACTCTACCGTTAATCTTCCTCGTGTGTGCCTGATATACTTTAGTAATCATGTAATACACAATGCACCATGTAGATGATAGAAGGGTAGATGTTTCACTATTCACAATTGGAAAATACCCATTCAAATCGATGATAATCAGGGGCACCGATCCCAGGCCCAGGGTGCATAGGGAAAAGGTGCCTCGATAAGTAAAAATGAGGGCAAAAGTATTCCCTAATCAATAATCCACGATCATCCACAACGATGGTCATGATAAATTGAATAATGAATATTAAAGAGTCTGTATAACACTCTCGGTTTTTCATCGATAGTGGTAACTTTTGGGGACTCGGACCATTAATTGTATAATACACCTTCATCACTATAATAATTCTCGGGGGCTAAATGCCCTCTTTTCAAGTTAGTCGCTACTTGGCTCTCAGTGGAAACAAATCCGCTCGCACTTCGCGATCGCATGATGCTTCAAATTCCGTTTCATATTACTGCTGAAAATTGCCTGAAAATTTTGTTAAGAAAATTTTTTAGCCTCGCGCTTCCCTTTCTCATTATATAGGCTTGTCGAGATTAGAATTCGTTCATCTTTTATGCATGTATACTAGTATAGGTATTACGTCACAATGGTACGTTTTAACTACCAAGCAGGTGTTTCAGGTCATAATTATTGAGAAAATTTTCAGCTCGCGCTTCGCGCTCACACAATAGGACCCTAACTGGAATTCGTCCATATTTATATAGATTTGTGTATGCTGGCATGACGTCATTGTGATTCGCTTCTAATGAACGTCTAATCACCAGTTAAAGCCCCCTAGCCCATCACCAATTTGGCGCTTACATAATGATAAGGCTACAAATCGTCTGTTGGGAGCCATAAGGGCGTTATGGCATCTTATAGATGTTCCGTTGAGAGCCATAAGGGCGCTATTACTGTACAAAGTCAATGGTAATAGCGCCCTTCTGGCTCCAAACGGAACATCCTTGATCTGCAATAGCGCCCTTCTGGCTCCAAGCCGACGAAATACCATGTTTCATTTCAGAAAATTTTAAGCTCGCGCTCGCATTCTAGCCATAGTTATGAATTCGACGCAATTCATATACTCACATGCATAATAATATGCATGTGTGTATATCTATAGGCATTATATCATGGTGGTTCCCTTTAATAAACCAGTTAAAGCCCCTTCCTCGTTTTACTTATATTTTGCTACAATAAATGTCCAATTCTAAGTCACCATTATTGATGAAATTTTCAGCTCGCGCTTCGCGCTCGCATAATAGGCCTATAAGAATGTGAAAAATATGTACTAATATACTCATATGCATAATTATAATGCATGTGTGTATATCTATAGGCATTACATCATGATGGTCCCCCTTTGATAAAGCAGCGCAAAGCTCATTCCCCGTTTCGCCCTCGCCTTATGCTACGAATGCCCCATTTAATGTCAATATTATTGAAAATTTTCAGCTCGCGCTTCGCGCTCGCATTATATAATATTAACTGCAATTTGTTCATATGTATATTATATGAACATGTGTATATACAAGTACAAGCATTACCCCCTATTTGATTAAACAACCCCAACAATCGACACTGCGACGTATGTGTCACATTGAGGAAAAGAGGAAATGTCCAACGATCATCCCTCCCCCCCCCCCCCTAATCGCCAAAACAAATCGACACCGTTGATTGGGAAGCCTATACTTTTGTTTTCATGGCATTCAGATGAAGGCTTTAGACCTTTTCTCTACTCAGTAGGAGATCCTTTGCCTTTCTTACAATACAAGGGCTTACGTCACCAGCGAAAATCACAGGATCAGTTTCAGAAATACTAGATGAATCCGTCGGCTATATCGTGGTACAAGGGTGAATCCCATTTCCTCTCTTCCTTCAATGGCGTTTGTCACTGCATAGACCAAAGCAACAACAAATAGAAATGGTGCAAGGGTGTCACCTTGTAGCACCCCAGCAGACCGTTTCACAATCAGGTGAACATATTTTCTAGCATAGGAAGCATGTACAAGCTTATCTGGAATGCCATAAGCATAGAGTACCTCCTCTAATTTGCCTCTGTGGTGCTATCAAAAGCCTTCCTAAAGTCAATGAAAGTGATTACGGGAGATAGATTGTAATCTTTAACCCCGTCAAGAAGTCTTCTTAATGCAAGCATTTGTTCAACTGTTGATCGATTATCTCTAAACCCATTCTGCGAGTACCGCAGTAGTGGGTCCAGAATTGGCGTAAGTGCGGTTCAGTAACATGCGGTTATAAGACTTTGATAGCAGATTTTGAAGTGGAAAACCTCCACAATGACCATTTTTGCATTTTTTTTTTTTTCTCATTTTGAGGCCCCTTTTTGTTTAGGCCTACCCAGCTGACCAAGGCCACTTCATCAGTCCTACCTCCACGAAACGCGTCTGAGGGAATGGGCTCTTATTGTTCTTTAAAGTGGAATATTAAAGAAGAGGCCAATCTTGTTGAATTCAATTGCATTATCAAATTTAGTACATGAGAAACAGAACACCGTTTAGTCAAATAATTTTATTCATATGTCTCCAACGGTAACCATGTTGGTATAAGCACACGCAACTGCTGTGTGATAAATTTGAAACCAGACAGCTATGAAAAAATCATAGGCTGCCCGGGCGGGATTCGAACCCACGACCTGTGGATTGCTAGACCACTGTCATTACCGCTAGACCACCGGAGTGCCCTTGGCGGTGAAGGTTCAGTTGATCCCTTTAGCATATTGCGTTCACTAGAAATGCTGCTTTGAACATTGTATATACAATCAGGTTCAATTGGAAGATCCGTGGATATTTTAAGGGCAATTTGATGACGTCACAAGTGTGAGGAGCAAACCCGGAAGTAATGCATGAAGCATATCCATTACTATCTATAATGCCTTATAGAAAGATAAAACAATCGAGACAGAAAAATAAATACAATTAGGAATAAAGAGAAATCAATGAATAAGAAAAATAGAAACAACAAATAATTATGTTTAGGAAATAGAGAAACAATAAATAACATAAGGAAAGAGAGAAAAATAATGAATTACATAACAAGGTAAGAAAAACAATGAATAACATAAGGAAAGAGAGAAAAACAATGAATAACATAAAGAAAGCGAAAAAAACAATGAATGACATAAGGAAAGTGAGAAAACAATGAATAACATAAGGAAAGAGAGAAAAGCAATGAATAACATAAGGAAAGAGAGAAAAATAATGAATAATATAAAGAAAGTGAGGAAAAACAATGAATAACATAAGGAAAGAGAGAAAAACAATGAATAATATAAAGAAAGTGAGAAAAACAATGAATACCATAAGGAAAGTGAGAAAAACAATGAATAACAGAAGGAGAGTAAAAAAAACAATGGATAACATAAAGAAATTGAGAAAAACAATGAATAACATAAGGAAAGTGGGAAAAAGCAATGAATAACATAAGCAAAGTGAGAAAAACAATGAATAACATAAGGAAGCAAAAAAAAAAAAAAAAAACATGAGTAATATAAGGAAAGTGAGAAAAACAATGAATAACATAGAAAGATAGAAAAACAATGGATAACATAAGAATGAGGAAAAAACAATGAATATACATAAGGGAGAGAGAAATACAATCATAACATAGGCTAAGGAAAGCAGAAATATCAAAACAATGGGTATGGAAGGAATATAACCAACGGATTACATCAGGAAATAGAGAAACAATAAATAACATAAGGAAAGTGAGGAAAACAATGAATAAAATAAGGAAAGGGATAAAAGTAATGCATTACAATACACGCATAAGACTTGTATCATAAGTGCAGCATTGAAGCTGTGCAACTTTCCCTCACACTTATGACGTCATCAAAACCCTCCAAATTTTGCTTGATGTTTAAGATTTCAGGGAGGGGACAGATAACGTCCTCTAACTCCACTTCAGGTTGTCCGTTTTTTACGAAATAAAAAGCAAGTTGTTCTACACACCCCACTGATTCGTTTCCTATATGATAATAAGTCTTTACTATTCCACTATGTTTATATGGCCACAGACTTAGATTTATTGTGCAGGGGAAGGGTCAAAGTTTATTTCGATTCTGGCTCAAAATTTATTTTATTCATTTTCACAACAACGAAATTTCTATCTTCCCAAAAATGTATTATAAAATCCCAGCCAAAAATAAATCAGAATGAACAATAGATTATACTTACATACAACCTTGTCATTAAGACTAGAACACAAATTTGGAAACATGATAATAATCCAGGGTTTATGGTTATCAACTTGAAGAGTATCAGATTATAGTGCCAGTAAACATGAGAATTCTAGCTAATATAATTCCATTCCTTTTTAATTGTTCGAAAAATGAAATTAACCATGTCTGAGCATCTGGTCAATGAAATTGGATTTCCTTTTATTTATCGAAAAATGAAATGCATTAAAATTAACATTTTATATTTTAATTGTTTATGACGGCGCCAATGGAAACGAGTCTGTTAACCTTTTGGGATTTTTGGTCACAAATAAATTAAGATATCAGCAAATGAAAGATGCATATTTACTTACTTTTTGAAGGCCTGATAACGTCCGTGAATTTATCAAAAGGTCATAAAAGGCAAATTAATCTAAAAATAAAAATGCATTAAAATCAACATTAGATATTTTTATTGTTAATAACGGCGCCAATGGAAATGAGTCTTTCAAACTTTTGGGATTTTTGATCATGAATAAAAAAATATGACTTTCTAAACGCGTGATAACATCTGTGAATAAATAAAAAGGTCATAAAACGACAACTTTGTGATCAGTCCAAAGTTCATATAAGAAAAAGAAAAGTTTTTATGTTGTTTTGATCAATTCATTGGAAGATATTAAACTGTATATACATGATATGCCTTTGATTCACTTAAAACAAAGGAATGCATAAAAGCCCGGTAATGAATCCATTCTGCATTAATTGTCTATAATAGAATACATTAAAGCCATGGAACGATGTACGTAAAAGTACTTAAAATGTTGTCGTCTTTTTTTTCTTTTTTTTTTTCCAAATAATGACAGAGTAATAAATATTTTCAGTTTCAGTCATAGCCATTTTATTGAATGGTGACGATATTGCACCTGTGAATAAATCGGTACCCAATACATCACACTGACATTCTTAGTCAAAGAAATAGTCTGTCAGCTCAGGTTCAGATTGTTACGTTGCAAAACCCTCTAGAGAACAGGGTATGCAGGACTTTTCCTTCAGTACTTGACCGAAGGTCTTCGAGACCAAAAGATTGCGAGGAAGATTATATTCATTCAAATTTCCCCTCAAAGTAATTCCCTCAACAATCAAAATAAATTGAAAAACAACCCGAGAAACCGAAGTCTGACTCATTCGGTATTTTTACCTTGTAGAATTTTTTGCCCCTTCGGCCATCGGTATCATAAGTCGTTATATGGGGCTATCATAGCAAAGAAAGAAGTACTATTATTTCATCAAATTTCTACGATACTTATCACCAAAGATAACCGTCATTTTAGTTTCAGATACAGTTGCACTTATGTGTTGATCTTTATCAAATTATGAGTCTCTTTCCATTACAATATTCAATCTGAGATATTTTCCGGGAGAAATGGACTTGGGTAACGATTAACGATTGCACGATTAGAGTTCATGTTTTTTTTTAATTCAGTGGTTCGTGTACCTGGATACTATACGTGTTGTAACCATGTTGCCTCAGATAGCAACTATTGGCTTAATATGTTACCTACGATTCTTTTCTCTTATCTGTGAGTATATAAAAATTCAGTATATATTTTTTCTTTGTTGTTGTGTTTCACGTATATTTCTCGCGAAGAAAAAGGAGGCTTTCTTTGCATATTTATCAAAAAAAGTGTTGAAATTGACCAGAATAAGTGTTTTTCGTACAATTTGTGCTTGTAGACTTTATGTAAAACGGGTTTCTAAAATTCCATTCCGATTTTCGTCATTGGACACATTTATTTATATTTTTTTTTTTTTTTTTTTTAAACTTGAAATGAACATTCATGGAATTGGGCCTTTTTTACACTCAATTTTTACAATGACGTATGTACCACAGATGTCCATGGTCACGTGACGGTTATATGTCCACCCGAGCTCAAACAAACCCCTATATCAATAGGAGATGGTTTCTCTTTCATGCACCGTTTCAAGGAACATTTGGACGATACTCAAGAACTTTCAGCAACAGCTTGCTCTTTACCAGGTAAGCACTCAAGTACACACTTTTCAGATGTGGAAATCTGTCAACATGTCTTCATGTACACCCAATGTACCTTTGCTTATATATTGATGTTTTTATAACAAGAGTAAAATGAGGGTGCAATAAAAAGAAAGTTTCATCAAAGTTAGATTTTTTTTAAAGTCCCGTTGTTCTATCTATTCAGGTCGTCTAATTGACAACATTGCTTCACCCAAAATAAAATTATTTTAAAGCTTTTTTGTGCTCATTTTGCAAATTTTACAAGTCTCCATTTCTTTTGTACTTAAATCTTGAGATCTTCTCCGTAATATGTTCCAACGTGTGCCTCCCGAGTTCAAGATATTTTTACACTACATACCCTCCCGGTTCATAAGATTCCATACGTTGATTTTTCATGTTACAGTACAGGCCCCTTTTTTGTATATGATTATGATGCATTGTAGACCTTTTTTGTATATTCTGAAAGGGAAGAATTGTGCCTCATTCCTAACGGAAAGAGATGACACGGTTGACCAGACATAGTTATTTCTGAAACAAAAGGGGAAGACAAAATAACAAAGAGAGCATCAGTGAAATTAATTTTTTTTTTTTTTTTTCTCCAAAATAATTTAAACCTTTCTTTCTTCTTCTCTTGCAAAGATATATTGGTCATTAGGTACCAAAACAGGGCCAGATGAGAGCAGCAACGCTTATTTGTGCCGTTGCTAAGGAGGATATGCGCACAATTATAATTTGTTAGTTATGTGTAAAACTTCACGTAGAATTACAGTATACTCACCATATTAAACTAATATAGTTTTATATATCGGTGGAATAAAATCCTCCATTTCTTTTTCCTCTGGGCGTTGCCGTTCTAATCTATCATTGTAGTGGTACTTTATCATGTCTATAGGCATATTTTATTATTATTATTATTATTATGTAAGAATTTTTGTGGTAGGTGTGATAAATGAGTGCAGTTGAATTTAAATTCTCTTGAAATTGATTAAAGTAATTTTGTTTTTCTTCTTCTTTACATGACACTTGTTTTTTCCTTCCATCTATGATCGTCGTGATTGCTGTGTAGACCACTGTCAGAATGGAGGCACTCATATCACTCATCAGGGCTACGTCACAGGAGAGTGTGAATGCTCATTTGGTTTCAGTCTGCCCAACTGTGAATGTAAATAAAATCATTTGATCCATTTTTGTTTTGTATCGATCTCGCTGAGATCCTACATTAATTATTTATCCTTAGATTAGCTATTCAAATTCAGATTTGAAATCTTGACTGGGATTCCAGCTTGGGTCTGATCAGAGTAAGTTTTTAGGGTGTTGTTTAAGTCAAACTCAATTTTTTTTTCCGAACATGTTTCCCGGAATCATATTCAGAAACATTGATTTTCTATTGCATGTGCCTTTATTCCAAATAACACATGGAAGTATTAACCACCTCCACCACGGATCAAGGTTCGAATCCGGATTGTGACATTTCCCCCCTTTTTTTTTTTTTCTTTTTTTTTTAAACAGTTTTTACAGTTTTTACACTGACCACTCTTTTTTCACTCAAATAATACCCAGGGGGCAAAACCCATATTTTTATGCCTCCGCCACCGAAGGTGGTGCCGGAGGCATTGGCCCGAATTCACAAAGGTGGTTTCTGCCAAACCCACGGATCCGCGGATTTGTGAATATTCATGTAATAATTACGCTTAATTGTAGCGCGTACATTGAAAAAGGTCCAATATGAATGCGCGATTTTGTCATTTTGCACGAGATATACGCCAGTTTCTATGGTGTTGACATAATGAGCCCACGGTTTTGAATTAATGAGTCCACTGTTGAGTCAACGGTTTATTTAAATTAATTTGAATAAACAGCAGCAAAACCATAGCGACAAGCGCAAATTTAGAGCTCTGTGACAAAATCGCGCATTCACATTGGACCTTTCTCACAGTACGCGCTAAAATTAAGCGTATTTATTACACAAAATCTACATAATCCACGGATCCGGGTTCTGGCCAGAAACCCACCTTTGTGAATTCGGAGCCATTATGATTTCGGGTTGTCCGTCCGTCCGTCACGTCCGCTTCCGTCCGTCCGTCTCGTACGTCCGTCCCGTTTTTCGTTCTCAGCGATAACTAAGAATCGGTTTGACGGAATCACTTCAAACTTGGATCATGTATATGCATATGGTAGGACCAATGATCTGCATTAGACTTTGGGTCATTAGGTCAAAAGGTCAAAGGTCACAGAGGTCATTGTATGCATTGAAAATTGGCTCGTTCTCGCCATACTATAAAAACCGTTTGACGGTCAACTCAAACTTAAATAATGTTGTGCCACTATGGGAGGGCAATGAACTGATTAGATTTTAGGGTCATGAGGTCAAAGGTCAAAGGTCACAGATGTTCATTGTATACATGAAAATGGTCGTTCTCGCAATAACTTAAGAACTGTGCTGCGAGTAGATGTCATGTCAACCTTGGAAAACTTGACTATGACTTGGTGCCATATGGGAGGGGCAATGAAACTAATTAGATTTTGGGGTCAAAGGTCAAAGTCACAGGAGGTCATGTGTAGCATAAAAAATTAGTTTGTTCTTGCGATAACTTAAGAACCGTTGAGGATAAACTTGAAACTTGGGTCATATGTGCATATATGAGGTCCATAAAACTTATTAGATTTTCGTGGTCATGAGGTCAAAGGTCACAGGTATTGTGTTACGTGGAAAATGGCTCTCGTTCTTGCGATACACTAAGACGCTTTGAGGATCAACTTCAAACTTGATCATATTTACCATATGGAGGACAATGAACTTATCAGATTTGGGGTCATGAGTCAAAGTCACAGAGGTCATTTGTGTACATGAAAATGGCTTTTTCTCGCAAATAAACTTAAAAAACCTTTGACGGTCAATTTCACAACTTGGGTCATATGTGCATATGGACGGACAATAAACTGATTATAATTTAGATCATGAGGTCAAAGTTCAAAGGCCACAGAGGACATTGTACGTGAAATGGCTGTTCTTGCGATAACTTAAGAACAGTTGATGGAAGAACATCAAACTTGGGTCATGTGTGCATATGGTAGGGACAATGAATTTTATTTATTTTGAAGTCATGAAGTCAAGGTCAAAGGTCACAGACGTCATTGTATACATGAAATGGCACGTTCTTGCTGTAACTTCTGAACCGTTTATGGATCAACTTCAAACTTTGGTCATGTGGGAGGAAAGATGAACTGATTAGATTTTTGAGGTCAGGACATCAAAGGTTCACTGGTTATTTATGTAAATGACTCGTTTGTGCAATTTCTGAAGGACCTTGACAGATCAACTTAAACATGTTTATCCTTTTTATTACATCAGTAGCCATCCTTCCTGAGTTGGAAGTAATTCTGATGATACAACTTTAATAGATTTGGGTCAATATCTCAAAGATGTCATGGTATAAATGGATGTAAAATACTTAACGATGCGCATGCCTTTTTTTTTCCGATGTGGCAATACGGAGGCATGCCTTCCGACCGTGCGCGGTCGAAGATTCATCTAGTTATAATTAACTGCATCGGCGAGATCTAAAAAGTAGTCCTATGTTATACACTGTCCGTCATAAAGGTGGAATATTTTCTTGCCGCTATAGCGACATGATTTTGCTCTGACTTTAATATCTTGAATATGTTTGTCCCTGCTATATCTTGGACATTCTCCCAACCCCTCACGTGGACCTTTTTCCAAAAAAGTTTTATCAACCCCCGTGATGCCCATTTTTGTCATTTGTTCTCATTTTGGGGCCCCTTTTTGTTTTCCCGGCCGATCAAGCCCCCCTAAGTCCTACCCCCAGGAAAAGCGACTGAGGTGTACTGTTTTATATTGCTCTTTAAGTTAAATCTATATTTCTGGGGACAGGCTAAGGTATCTTGTCTAGGGGAGGGGTTGAAGTAAAAAACGAGATTGGTGAAAATTCGGAATATTTTATTCTATCTTTATGCTGAAAACAAAAGAAATGAAAAACCACCTTTAACCCTTAAATATCATCATTTTCCCCTTAAATTTTGTTTAGCCTTGATGACAAGGCTTGTAAATAGTCATTATTGGAATATTGTATTTTGATTAGTTTTGGTTGAGATTTTACAATACAATTTAGGGAGATAGAAATTTCCATGGAGTAAAAATGAATAAAATGAATGTTGAACCCCAATCAAAATAAATTTTGACCCCTCCCCTAGACAAAAGGGTCGAGTCTGTAACCATAAATCTAGATTTAATTCAAAGAACAAATAACAAATCTCCACCTCAGACGTGTTTCCTTGGGGTAGGACTGAGGGGGCCTTGGTGGGTCGCGTTAACAAAAAAGGGCCCCCAAAATAAGAAAAAATGACAAAAATGGCCATCTTCTGGGGGTAACAAACTTTTTTGAAGAAAAATCGCCGGGAAGGGTTGAGGGAACGCCCAAGATGTACCCAAAATCCCAGAAAGTGAAAGCGGTGGCAAACACATTCAAGAAATTAATAAGGGAGCAACATAATATCACTTGAGCCAGAAAAAAATATTCCACCTTTATGACGAACAGTGTATGATTCTTTGTACCCGTAGCAACACCGCTAGGGTGGACTACCCGGTGGTAAAGTGACATGAGGGGTGCCCAAAATAGCTGCCCTTTTTACAAAAAAGAGTATTTTAAAGAAAATGACTAGAAATAATCCTCTAAACTCAATAAGTTGGGTTTCATATGAAAGGGTATTAAATTTCCCAAACAACAATGCTAACTTTAGTGAGAATTGAAATTAAATAAATTCAGTTTTGTACTTAAAACGTCATTTTTTTATTTTTTTTCGAAAAATAATTTTTTGACTTATTTTTTAATTGAATGTAACAAAATTTCTAAAAAGAGCTGAAAGTTGTTACTTTCTGAGAAATTGCCCATTGGTATGTCCTATGATCTGTAAACAGATTGGGGTAAAATCTTTTTCTGTTAAAAGCTATTAAACGCAATACCTATGAGCGTAATATACGAAAAATCCAAAATTTCGCCCAATTATAGCGAAAACCCGTATACACGTGTTATAGCCCGCGTCACACTGTCCCGATGGATAGGAGCGATGGACACACGATGGCGGAAAAACCCAAATTTTGCTCTGAACACGATGGCATTACGAAAGCATCGCAAAAGCATCGGGCCATTTTGGAGTACTACAGACTGTTTCAAAAAGAATGGAACAATGGGGGAAAGTAATTAAATTATGACATCTTCTGAAATAATGTCTGTATTTGGTACTACATTTTAAAAAAAAGTGTGCGGAGAGGAGCCGATCGATATTACACACATTTATTTTTCCGGAGCAATGAATTTGTGGCCGCTATGCGCAAAACCTAAATATAGACCATGGAAAAGCATGCCCAAAATAGATTTTCTTGATTATAGAAAAGTGATCATATCTCAAGATCTACAACACCAAATGAGATTTTTTTTTTAAATAGTAAATGCTAAAGAATGTCTGATGTTCCCCCTTTATAGAAATATTGAATACTATTAGATTGTGATAAATTTTTATAATTAAACAAAATGTTTTCCAACTTTACCATTTTATTTGATACAGCCTGTATAATTAGCAATCTTAAAACCACCATGACCATCGGTGGACTTTTTCAGGCTTCGGCAGCAACTTCCGATGCATCGGCAAAATCTTTGGCAGCCAAAAAAACTCCCGATGGAGTTGATAAGGTTCACTTCGTTTGAGCATCGCAGCAGGCAATGCGAAGGCAATGCGAGGGAAAGGCGAACCCGCCAGATGATATGTGATGCGTCACGTCGAAATGAGAGACTAGTCGCGATTTTTGAAATTCCTTTTATTTGATATTATTGATCCCTGATTCATTGCCTTGAATTTGATATATAACCCGACTGTAAAGAGTAAATAGAAGTGGAGATATTAGCCTCTGAACGCGAGGAGAATTGTGCTCTTGGAAATCAAAATCAAGAGAAAAACGTCTGCGAAGTTTGACTTCCGTTTGACTCCGCGCCAGAAAAATAAGAACATTTTGTCACCGTTGTACTCACCGAAATGCCCTAGCAACCACTTGTTACAAAGGTGAAACGATTGACCAATGAGGAGGCTGCATTCAGGTATACAGAGAACAATATTCGTCCGTCACGCATGATCGAGGCAAACGGTGATGTTGTCTAAATAACATTCAATCTTCTCAAAAAATGAAGCTGAATTTGGTTAGTTGTTTTATATCTTCGTCAAATAAATAAAAACGTCATGCTCTTTCTAATTGTTTAAGAAAAAGTCTGCTCTTTTAAGAAAAGTGTTTACCAATCCTGGCGCTACATTAGTTAGAAACAAAACTATTTTAAAACCTTTTTGGGGGTTTTATTCCGATGTTTGCGTGCGTTCTTTGAACGTCAATCGCGTATACTCTTACTCATAATAAAGCGAGTCATTCTGATCTGAACTCTGTTGGAAATTTTGAACATAATAATGGTCTATAGACTAAATTATTCTTATACAGGGGCTTATGCATTTTGTTTATATTCTTTGAATAAGTATATGATAGAGATAAGCCTCCAAAAATGTTTTAATAAATATTTGCACCTCACGAATGTATTTAGAATTTCTCTGATCACGTTTTATGAGTGGCTAGGTTAGATTAAGACAATGAAAATAAAAACGTAAATGATTTGCTCGATCTCGTCTTTTATTTATGAATTATTTTAAGAGTAAATCGTATTTTGTTTCGTCGTGTTTAGTAAAACGCTACTTTCTTAAACACGTTACTTTGTAAAATAAACTGTAGAAGACTTTAACCTAAATACTTGTATCAGAAGTATTATCACGTCACCTCTTTTGTATGCTCTATGTTTCCCTGATGGAACCAAATTTGTTTATAGGGAGGTTTTAATTTCCCATCAGGAAAACAGATATCGCGGCCCCTAAAATAAAATGCTGAAATTAACATTCATTTGGATCCAGATAGCTAAGTCAAGCAATAAGTAGCTTAACCCCCCCCCCCCCCCCCCCCCCCCCCCCCCCCCTCTCCCCTACCCGATTGTTATATTTGACATTCGTTTGCGTGCTCCGCTATCCCGGATGAAACAGCTTTATTCACAGCAGGTTGTGGTATCGCACGCAAAATTTCTGAGTGCAACTAAAGAGAGTTTAGTTCGCTATAAGGGAGTTTACAGATACAATCTGCGCATGCGCGAGTCTCCGATATCCACTTTCGGGGTCAGGCCATATGTACATAAAATGCGGCAACCGTACAGTCAACTCATGGGTCAACCAACCAACAAATTCTTATCAGACCAAAATCCAGCTGTATATTTCTTTTTGTCGGTTTTTTCCTTCTCGTTTGCCATGTTGAATAATATGATGATACATTTTCATGACTTTAATTAACGTTTTCCTCCCAGAAAGTTGCAAAAACACCGACTCTGTACTTATGCACACCGGTCCGAATATCGAGATTTCAAGCCCCGTTAGTTTCGGCGAACTCAATGCCGCTTTGCCGTACGCGAGTTGGTAACTTACAAATTTCGCTTTCAGTTGAGAAAAGAGACTCAAATAAACGTGGTATCAAAATAAAGATAGGAATAAGTATACACTGGCTATCTCATCAATAGACAAGTGCGATTCTTCTTCCATATTTTCATAATATGAGCGAAAAAAAGCATGAAAACCATATGTAAATCAAAATGTGTCATAGACTTCACACATAAGAATTCCTGATATAGGGGAGACCACGTACATATGACCCCTGACCCAATGACGTCACAGAGCTCCTATCGGTAACTGTAAACTCCCTTATTCGCTCACAAAAACGAAACAAAAAGCCAGTTGAAATCACACATCTCATGACCGTGAACGTCCAATAAACCATGGATATATATATCCATGAATAAACAAACCCATGCGTTGCTAAGGGCGGAGCTAAACGGAGAGGGGAAATGAGCGTGGACGTTCGCTTGTATGTCCGGAAAAAAAAATATGACCGAAAAAAACACTCGCCGAAAAACTGCTTTTTTACCACTTTCCCGTTATCATTTTCACTCACTTTTTTTAACAGAGCAAAGATGAAGCATCATTGGTAGAACAGAAAAAAAAAAAAAAAATTTCCTCAAAATTTTGAGTTTTTTATTAGTTTGTCGATTTACTCGGATCTTCGATCTGCGACTTCTCTCTCATTTCGACAAGACGTATCACATATGTTGAAGGCAACACGACGTCGTGACGCCTTCTCAATGCCATCATGTAGCCATCGTAGCATAGTATGATGACACAGAATTGTCTTGTGGAATGAAAGAAGAATTTAGTGTTCCGCTCTGTATTCTTTGCCCTGGCCATCTATCATTGTATATTGTTTGATTTTTAAAGTGTCATCTTTCCAATCTCATTTCTTTCGAGACCTGTAATGAAAATGAAATGGAAATTTGTAATTTCAAAATCCTTTCTATCGAAGCTGAAGGCAAAATAATTTTCTCCCCAGAAGAGGCTTCATTTCATCCATCTTTGAAACTTTAACGTTAACTTGATAATAAAAACATGATTATGACAATCATCATGATGATACTGATGAAGGTGATGGTCATGATGGTGATGGCAGTTGTGAGATATGTTGGTGATGGCGGTGATGAAGATAATATTTTTTTTTTATCTTAGTGGAGGATGGGGATAAGTATGAAGTTGGTAGGGGTTGGTAGATTTGCTGGTGATGATGATGATGATGGCGATGGTGATGCAGGTGGTGGTTGTGATTATGCACGATGATAATTGTAAGGGGGTTCTAGGACATCTCCCCCGGAGGACAACTCCCCCGGGGACAATTCCCGGAGGACAGCTCCCCCGGAGGACAACTCCCCCGGAGGACAACCCTAACTCTAACCCTAACCCTAACCCTAACCCTAACCCTATGTCCTCCGGGGGAGCTGTCCTCCTGAAATTGTCCCCGGGGGAGTTGTCCTCCGGGGGAGATGTCCTGATACGTTGTAAGGGTGGTGAACACCACCACCAACGCCACCGCCATCATCATCATTAATATCATTGCCATTCGTTCTCTTTATACCATGATTTAAGTTAAAGTCAAGTTCTAAAATAAACATATTTTTTCACATATTTTCTCTAATCGGTCCAAAGTAACATTGACAAAATTGATTTTGACACAAAATTGTCAAATTTCATTTTCTCTGAAAAAGAAAAAATAAATTGGGTGACATTCTAAACATAACAAAATTAATATACAATATCTGTGTTGTTGCTCCCCCCCCCCCCCCCCCCCCTGATTTTCACTGGAACTGTTTCCGATCAATCTGAAACTGTCTCTGGTTGCTGTATGTTATTAGAGTCTTCTTTTCTCAATTCTGTGTTTACCAGCTGTCTTCTCCCCCCTGCCTCTCCCTACCTTGTGGGGGGATATTTAATTACAATTTGAGTCAAAGACAATACAAATATAGCTCTACAGTACAGTGTGTTTTGCTCTCGATGAATTACACTGTTCGTCATAAAGGTGGAATATTTTGTTCTGGCTCCAACGATGCTATGTTGCTCCGGCTTGAATTTCTTGAATGTGTTGGTCACCACTTTCACTCTTTCGGGGTCCCGGCTATATCTGGACGTTCCCTCAATCCTTCCCAGGGACTTTTCTTCCAAATATTTTGCAACCCCCAGAAGATGGCCATTTTCGTCATTTTATTTTTATTTTGGGGGCCCTTTTTGTTTACGCGACCCAGCAAGGCACCCTCAGTCCTATTCCAAGTAAACACGTCTGAGGTGTAGATTTGTTATTGTTCTTTAAGTTAAATCTAATTATATGGTTACAGGCTTGACTCGTTTGTCTAGGGGAGGGGTCAAAGTTTATTTTGATTGGGGGTCAACATTGATTTTAACCATTTTACACCATGAAAATTTCTATCTTCCCTAAATTTTATAAGTAAATATCAGCAAAACATAAAAATCAAAATATATTAAAATACCATCAATAGTTACCATTTAAAATCTTGCCATCAAGGCTAAAAAGAAAATTAGGGAAAATGATAATAATTAAGGGTTAAAGGTTGTTTTTTATTTCTTTTGTTTTCAGCATAAAGGTTGAATACAATATTCCGAATTTTTACCAATCGTACTTTTTGTTTCAACCCCTCCCCCCTAGACAAGAGACCCAAGCCTTTCCCCGTAAATCTAGATTTAACTTAAAACCAATATAAACAGTACACCTAAGACGCGTTTTCTGGGGGAGGGGGGGGGGAGGGGGCTTGATCTGCCGGGTAACCAAAAAGGGGTCCCAAAATGAGAAGGAAAAAAATGACCAAAAATGAGCATCATGGGGGTTGACATAACTTTTTTTCGGAAAAAAAATCTTCGTGAAGGGTCTGGAGAATGTTAAAAATATAGCCAGGGTCCCGAAAAGTAAAAGCAGGGACAAAGATATTCAAGAAATTAAAGCCGGAGCAAAATCATGTCGCTATAGCGGCAAAATAAATAAATAAATAAAATAATAATAATAATAATAATAATAATAATAATAATAATATTCCATCTTTATGACGGACAGTGTATGATCAGCTATTGAATTCCCCGCGGTCTGCATCTGGTGAAGATTTTTATACAATAAGGTCACGTGATGCTTTCTTCAATAAAACGTATTAGCCCATGCGCAAACATAATAAAGTCTCTATTGTCCCAAGACAATTAGCCCCACAGAATGTATTCAATTCGGCAATCTTGGATTCGCGCTGGCGATGCCGAAACGACGTCGGTTGACATTCGTGTGTCCTTCGGGTAAACTTCATATTACCTTCGCGTGTGATTCATAGTGCCATCGTGTAACCTTCTAAACTTTGCCCGAACCCTAAAAATGACCCCTTCGTACAACCATCGCACCTAAACATCGGGACAGTGTGACGCCACCTTATACCGTATACTGTATGATACGTATACTGTATTGTGACTGACTAGGCTTATCTTTCAGATTTAATGAACTTTTGAGAGCATGATAAAGTTTCCAAATGGATTTAATAAAACACTACCAAATTCCCTGGTATGTATATAGAAATGGAGCGCATGTGCGTTAATGGGGGAGGCAGGTTTTATTATTATTAATATTTTTCATATATTTTTATGAAGAATATATTGCTCTAATATCCATAGTTTTATTATGCATTTTTTTTACCTGAACAAATACGTACATAGTAAAATGATTGGATGAGTGTCAATTAAATTATCAAAGGAGTATCCGGGGGTGGGGGTTTGACAGTTTCACCCGAACCCAAAATTTAGTGGGAAATTAAAACGGGAAGTTTGTGCTTTTACACGTACACCCCCATCCCAGGAAAAAGAAAATAAAATAAAATAAAATATAAATGGGTGACCGACAAAATTAATTTGAATATCTTTACCACTCGCATGGTCCTTGTTTATTCATTTTATTTGTGTATTTATTTATTCATTTATTAATTTGTTTATTCATTCATTCATCCGTCCATTAATTCCTTTTTTCATTTATTTATTCATTTATTCATTTGTTTATTCATTCATTAATTCATCCATCCATTAATTCCTTTTGTCATTTACTTATTTTTTGTATTTATTTATTTATTCATACATTCATTTATGTATATTCATTCATTTATTCACGTCTTATTTATACAGGTTGGCCTCTAAAATAACGAATATTGTTCTTTCAAGGGGCAATTCTATACAGTTAAGAAGATGTAAATCATTGCACTTATGGTCAATGATGGTATAAATACAAATAAGATCAATCTATATATAAAGTTAATACAAATACTCTCATTTGAAAATTGATGACTCATTATAAGACCGAAGGATGATTTCCTTTTCACAACACAACATCCCTCCCCACCCTGAGAGCAATTTTATATCCTGTGACCTAAAAAAGTGTGGGCGTACGTTTCTACTCGGCTCGTGTGTCCTAACAAATTCTTGGAGTGTCGAACTTGATAAATCTGAAATTCAGATTTTGGCATCCCCCTCTCAAGAAATCTGAATCCATGCCAAATTTATAAGGGAATTTAAACATTAACACCATCATGAAAATTTGAATCACTGTAAACTCCTTATTAAAAAGTCAAGGGGCATTTTTGTGATTAAATACCTTTTACAATAAAACACATTTTTTTAAATGTAATAAAGAATACGGCCTCCTTTGTCTTTTTATATTGCTTTTTACGACATATTTTATTTAAAGCTACATTATCGAAAGTCTCTCATGAAAATATGTTCCTTATATATTTCACTGAGGGAGATAGAGTCATTAATTTTTTTTATCCTCAAAATTTGAACTTCATATTTATCCGATGTTATTGTTTCAAATTGAAATTATTATGGTGTAAGCAAAAATGATTACAACTGCTCACAATCTTAAACTGGATATTGACTGGATATATGTGACAGGGAGTGTCATTTTTATTCATTTTTTTTTATTATTATTTATTTTTATTTTTTATTTATATTTTTTTATTTATTCATTTATTTATTTATTTATTTATTTTTATTTATTCATTTATTTATTCTTTTTTTTTGGGGGGGTGGGAGTGCGACTGTTGGACCATGGGACAAAAAGGGGATGGCAAAATAAATGAATTAATTTTAATCAATTTGTAATCTTAAACCAATCAAATTGGGGGAATTATGTCTTTTAGGCATTCTATGTCACTTATATGATTGACAAAAAAAATGAACTCACCAAGGCCCTTGGCATCAGGCCAATATGGATAGAGTACATGCAGGTAATATGGACCCCCTAAGCTCATTTGCCTAATTTGCATAAAATTACGAAATGACACACAGTCTAATCTTTGTTTATATGAATCAATAACTACTGCCCTAACTTTTATTGTGAAGAAAAACAATTATCACCAACCCCCCTGTCTGCAATATTCAAATGTTGACGTCATTACCAAAGTGCCCATATTACCTGCATGTGCAGGTAATATGGGACATGTATTTAATGTACGTTTTAAAAACTACAATTACTCTACCATGTCTGGGATTTGCTTAAAATGTTGAAAATCATTCACTTTAAGATATAATTTGAAATTATGAGACCCTTCAGTAAAACCTTTGACTATATATTTCATTGTTATGTATTTTGTATATTATTTCTTTTTTTAATATTATTTGAATATTATTTTCATTATACAAGTCAATATAGGCCTACAATAAGTTATTTATATTAATTATATACTGTGAATATACCCTAAAAAATCGTAGCAAAGAGATTGATGCCTCATCCCAATACTAAGTACCAGAATCATTTCCGCCATTTTGGATGTCCCATATTACCTGCACTAATGTTGCTGTGTCAGGCAAGCATTTAATGCAACATTGCACCCCTTCACTAAAACAAACTGACCTGTACACGCTAGTATGATCAAAATGAAACTATAAGCTTACTAAATATACAAAACAATTGAGGATACCCCCTCAAACACTCTTTCACCATCACATTCTGTGAAATATCAAATTTTACATCAGGGTAAAAAAAATGCCGTAAGTTTTACCTACCTTTTTGGTTTTCAGCAATTTTCTCAGAGAAATTTCGGCATTAGATGCTCTCACGACGATATATTTACGTATACAGTCCATATGAACAACATTATGGTGCTCACACCGGTCATCGGTCACCGGTCGACGGTCACGACATGATTTGCTTCAGGTGTCCCATATTACCTGCTGTCCCATATTACCTGCATGTACCCTAGACGAAATTTTGATTTGTTTGTATATTACATTCATATTTTTAGTGTATTATAACTTTTTATAGAAATAAGGTTTTGCTCAAATTCTTTATACAGATGATAGGACATACCAATGAGCAATTCTTCAGGAAGTAACAACTTTCAGCTCTCATTAGAAATTGTAATACATTAGATTAAAAAATATGTAAAAAAAATCATTTTTGGAAAAAAATGCAAAAAATGATATTTTTAAGTACAAAACTGAATTCCTTTAATTTTAATTCTCACTAAAGTTAGCATTGTTGTAAAGGAAATTTAATACTCTTTCATATGAGACCCAACTCATTGAGTTTAGAGAATTATTTCTAGTACATTTCTTTAAATACTATTTTTTTTTTTTTTTTTTTTTTTTTTTTTTTTTTTTTTTTTTTTTTTTTTTTTTTTTTTTTTTTTTTTTTTTTTTTTTTTTTTTTTTTTTTTTTTTTTTTTTTTTTTTTTTTTTTTTTTTTTTTTTTTTTTTTTTTTTTTTTTTTGTAAAAAGGGCGGCTATTTTGGGCGCCCCCGCCTGTAGAGACCCTCGGTACTTATCACGGGTAGTCCACCCTAGCGGTGTTGCTATGGGTTAACTACTTGATCATGTTGATAGAGTGGAATTCGATTTTTATTGTTGCTCTCTTTTTTTTTTTCTTTTTTTTTTTTTTTTCTTTTTTTTTTCTTTTTTTTTTTTTTTTTTTTGGCTTAGAAGAATAATTTGAACATAGGATATAGTATTTAAAAAAAAAATTAAAACATTATTAAGTTTTTATTCAATCAAAACAAATCAATGTGTACAGGTCATTAAAAACATTATATCAATAATTACAAAAAAAAAGTTTACAACAACAATAACAATAATAATAATAATAATTATACTCATAAAGATAATAAAGGAAAAAAAAGGAGGAACTATTTATGGAAATATGTACATTGAACATAAAAGACACAGTACCAAACACAAAATAGGACGAAGTCTCTTAGTAAACCGGACCTATATGCCTCAGTATAACCCCTGTAAAACAAAGAAAAAACAAAAACCGAGCTTTAGCCCTGTTATTTATCACCAAAGACCGAATACACCCCACAGTTCAAACTCCACTCTTATATCTGTAATGTTATGCATTCGCGTGTAAAGATGTGTTACTTTTATGCAGGAATTCGAATAGGGCCTCCTGCCCTAAATTGCTTGATTTTAGAATACATTTTTTTTTCCTTGTAAAAAATAATGAGTAATAGGCGAAAATGAGACTAATAATGAGATGTATGTAATAAATTTTATACGCAGATCTGTGTGATCTGCATTTTAAAAAACAGGAGCATTACAGAACCCGGTTCCTATTAAAGGATCTAGAGCCACCTCGAACCCGTATCGCTTTTAGCTTCACAGGCAACCAGATGGAAATCTTTCTGAGAGGACAAACTCCATTGCAAATGATCGGATTTAGTAAGCAATATAATATATTATTATCAGTTGAATTACCAAATCAGATTTTTGCTCATTGTTCGAAACAAGTAATAAAAAAACCCTTTGAAATTGAAGCAAGTCGGCTTTTAAATAGAATATTGACGTTCTGTTTTCATGCGATGATTCACGAAGTTCTCATTCTAAGTTGTTTTTGTTTTTGTTTTATTCTGATTTTGTTTTCAGGTCTATGTTTCTTTAATGACATTGCATTGAGACGAAGTGTGTATAAGGATGTTACGATAACTAGCGCGGAAGATCCGCTGCTGATATGTAACAACAGTGCTACCAATCATTATTGGGTCGACTTCAGAGACAATTTTTACCGCATAGGCCGTATTGGCGTGTCCGTACCAATTCTTCAATGGCAAGATTCCATGCTCTTCAACATTGTTAAGATTGGAATAAATCCAGGTAGACACTACAATTTGCGGATGCAATTCGATATACCGTGTCGGCATGATTAGATATAAGGCCCCAGCCATAGCTGAATCCAGGATATGCTGTGTCAAGACCCACATATCGTAAGTTTCTCCGTATATCGTGCATATTCAAACTTACTCATTGAAGCTAATATATAATATCATTAAAGGGATGTAGTAACATTCAATGATATTCAAATCCATTTTATTTGATTTAGCGTATTTTGCCAACATAATTATAAACACTTAGGTCAGTCTGGTATCTCTTCAAAATTGCACGCTAATTGCTTGCTTTACCTTCGAGATATCAGTGATTTCATACTTAAATTTTATAAACCAACACCGGATGGTTTATAAAACCATGTGCTTTTGCACATAGCACAAAATGCACCTATTTCCTGTTGTATAGTACCCGTCTCTAGCGGCCTGGTGAGCTAGCAGCTGAGGGTACTTGTGTTCGGCTGTATGCGTGGCATTGTTTGTTACACTGTTTTAAGGTAGTAAATGACTTCCATTTGAAATGAAACTTTCAGTAGTTTGTTTTTACTGTTGGAACAATATAATTTTATTAATCTTGATCTGATTGCTCTTGTTTTTGAAAGTTATCAAATCCCTTTAAGTAGGCTCAGATTAAGTTTACCCTTTCAAGACCGAGGCACATTGTGCCCCCCCCCCCTCCATATTTCTTTTCTTTGTTATAATATTTGACCAATTATTTTCATATTTTGCATGACACATCAACTCAATCTCTATAATTTTTTACTACTAACATTTATCCAGGTCACCCTGATGCAAACTGACAAACAATGAGGAAAAAATAATGTTGTTTGTCATTTGCCGAATTTTCGTGCTGCTTTCGGACTTTCTTCACTGAGAAGCGAACCAAGGCGAATGAAGCGAATTCAAACAATGTAATATATAGAGATAATCTAGCCAACATTTTGAATAGTGCGTACCATCATGGCATGTTTTCTTTTGGGATGCTTTGTTAGGCAAGCACAAAGGGGTTATCTCACTACATTCAATTCAATTCAATTCGTTTATGGCATCGTCATAAACATCATGGCATCATTCTTTTGTGCCGCTTTGTATAGGAAAGCACAAAGGGGTTATCCCACTATAACATCATGGCATATTATCTTTTGTGCTGCTTTGTTAGGCAAGCACAAAGGGGTTATCTCATTATATCAGCATCATGTTTTCTTTTGTGCTCCTTTGTTAGGCAAGCACAAAGGCGTTATCTCACTACATCATCATGGCAGGTTTTCTATTGTGCTGCTTTGTTAGGCAAGCACAAAGGGGTTTTCACATTGTATAAGCTTCATGTTTTTTGTTAGTTTTTTTTTTTAATGCTTTGTTATGCAAACACAAAGGGGGTATCTCACTGAATTGTAAACCCGCAAGTCAATAAAGCAAAACAATTTTCGCTTCGATTCGTTTTGGTTTGTTTTGTTTTGTTTTGTTTGTGTTCATCTAGGTGCGTGGATGCGTGTGTGTGTGTGCATATAAGTATTTAACATTTGGCTCAATTCTTGCATAGTCATTAGTCCAACGTGAGAAATTATTGATTGTCGGTTATTTAGCATGCGTGCAAAAATAAAAATAAAAACAAACAAAATGGATACCAGCATGCTGGTAGGATAACTCAATTACCTCCATCGCCCGGTCAAACGCCCGCCCGTAGCTCCCAGCTGGCGGTCGCTTGCGTTGCGCCGATTGAGTTTCAGTTACCATGGTAACTGTCTAATATCGACGATTCAAATCTTTTTAAAAAAAATTATAATAATGACTATTAGGCCAAAATAAGCTCTAATCTAATACTTAAATTTATTGATAGGGTCTCAAATTTCAGGTGCTATGTGGTTTATAGGGTAGCAGTTCTCAACCTGTGTACGCACTAAAATGTAGACCTATGTGCGCGTATGCGCGCATTCGGTTCGGCGCGATATTATTATTATTATTATTTTTTTTTTTTTAAACACTATCTTGATTCACGTATTCTTGCTCGCGTATGCTGCGTTCGGTAGGAGGAGCTGGTTGTTTGTCTCACAGACCCTCACGTATGTTCCAACCGCTCGTTTCGAGGGCGCATCCATGTTGAAATGTTATAATTACCATAACCACTGAACCGGTTCCGTGAACTTCCGTGAACTTTGCCAACTTTGTCCGCTGTAATTAGCTCCTCCCGTTCGTTAATGAGCAAGGAAACCTCTCAAAATATTTTTTTTCCAGTGTGCGCGCCCGGGTGCTCAAATACAAATGAATATTTATGAGAAGATATGAATCAAGCTCGTTCAATTAAAGTTAATTATTTCTCACAAAACTGACCCAAAGTGACATATATTTCCAACAAGAAAAAGTTTGTAAAATTTTTGAATATTTATGAAAAATATTTTATTTTCTCTTTTTTTTTTTCCTTTTCGCATATTTACAGCTTTACCGACATTTACACTGTCCGTCATAAAGGTGGAATATTTTTTGGCCGCTGTAGCGACATGATTTTGCTCTGACTTTAATTTCTTGAATATGTTTGTCCCTGACTTAGCTTTTTGGGACCCTAGCTATATCTTGGACATTCTCCCAACCCTTCACGTGGAACTTTTTCCAAAAAAGTTTTGTCAACCCCCGTGATGCCCATTTTTGTCATTTTTTCTCATTCGGTGCCCCTTTTTGTTTTCCCGGTCGATCAAGCCCCCCCCCCCCCCCCCCCCCCCCTCAGTCCTATCCCCAGGAAACGCGACTGAGGTGTACTGTTTTATATTGTTCTTTAAGTTAAATCTATATTTCTGGGGACAGGCTAAGGCCTCTTGTCTAGGGGAGGGGTTAAAGTAAAAAACGAGATTGGTGAAAATTCGGAATATTTTATTCCATCTTTATGCTGAAAACAAAAGAAGTGAAAAACCACCTTTAACCCTTAAATATCATCATTTTTCCCTTTGAATTTTGTTTAGCCTTGATGACAAGGCTGTAAATAGTCATTATTGATAATATTTTATTTTGTTTTATGTTTGGTTGAGATTTTACTGCAATTTAGGAAAGAAAGAAATTTCCATGGTGTAAAAATGAATAAAATGAATGTTGAACCCCGATCAAAATAAATTTTGACCCCTCCCCTAGACAAAAGAGTCGAGCCTGTAACCATAAATCTAGATTTAATTTAAAGAACAATAACAAATCTCCATCTCAGACGTGTTTCCTTGGGGTAGGGCTGAGGGGGCCTTGGTGGGTCGCGTGAACAAAAAAGGGCCCCCAAAATAAGAAAAAATGACAAAAATGGCCATCTTCTGGGGATGACAAGCTTTTTTGAAGAAAAATCCCCGGGAAGGGTTGAGGGAACGTCCAAGATATACCCAGGATCCCAGAAAGTGAAAGCGGTGACAAACAAATTAAAGAAATTAATAACGGAGCAACATAATGTCGCTTGAGCCAGAAGAAAATATTCCACCTTTATGACGAACAGTGTATATTTAAAAACTGTGAAATATTTTTTATAATTTCCATCATTTCCGGAAGATGAATATGAAAAACGTTGATCAGGTTGATGTTAGAAGCTCCAGAAAACAGGTAATTTTCAACAAATTGAAACAGTGCATTCCGTATACCATGGAGCTACTAAGTTATGCGTATACTGTATATGCAATGTATCTAGAGGGTCAGGCTATAATAAAGTAACTTATATTAAATATAGTCAGTTTATGAACAACAGGTACTTGGAGGAACAGGTGTATTTTGTGGATGTATTTAGTAATTTAATCCTGGAAGCCTGCGCGGTAGTACCATGGAGCTACTAAGTTAAGTAAGCCTACGGTATCTAACATAATTATTGTCATTAGTTTTAAATGCAAAGTTTGACACATGTTTGTAGACTATATGCTGACTCTACCTGGCCTTATTTATATCATAATCAATCTATGAAAGTATAAATGACAAATGCTTTACTTTTTTTATATCATATAAAAATAAAATTAAAAAAACACAAACAAACAAAACAAAATGGGAAAACCATTTCATTGCCATTGCATTTGTAATTTATTTTCGAATTAATAAGCTTTCAGAATATTATGGAATTAAGTTTAGATCTCTATTACTAAATACATCCACAAAATACAACGGTTTCTCCAAGTTGTTGTTCATACACTGACTATATCTAATATAAGTTACTTTATTATAACTCGACCCTCTAGATAGATTGCATATTTTACGCATTACACGCATAACTTAGTAGCTTCATGGTATACGGAAAGCGCTGTTTAAATTTGTTAAAAATTACCTGTTTTCTGGAGCTTCTAACATCAACGTTTTTCATGTTCATCTCCCGGAAATGATGGAAATTATTATAAAAGAATATATCACAGTATTTATAAATAAATGTCGGTAAAGCTGTAAAAATTCGAAAAGGAAAAAAAAAATGAGAAAATAAAATATTATTCATAAATATTCAAAATTTTTACAAACTTTTTCTTGTTGGAATTAACTTTGCGTCAGTTTTGTGAGAGATAAGTAACCTTAATTGAACGAGCTTGATTCATATCTTCTTATAAATATTCATTTGTATTTGCGCACCCGGGCGCGCACACTGAAAAAAAAAACATATTTTGAGAGGTTTCCTTGCTCATTAACCAACGAGAGGAGCTAATTACAGCGGGCAATATGTTCACAGAAGTTCACGGAACCGGTTCAGTGGTTATGCTAAGGATACAAAATATAAGATAGGCAGATAAATATGGTTAAGAAGAAATATTGGGTTAAAAATTAATAGTGTAACAGGTGGGTATCCAGGGGCGAAATTCTGGGCAGTGTCTTATCTCGGTATTTTATCTTATCTCAGAGATGAGACAAAATCGGTATTCTGGGAGCTGTCTTATCTTTTTGTCATAAATAATTTTCATTAATTACTGGCGCACAAAAGAAAAACGCGCAAAAGCCAACTTTTACGCGAAACCGGAGAAAAGATAAGATAAAAGATATGACAGGGTTTAGCTGTCTTATCTTTTGTCTTATCTTTTACAAAGTTTTAGTACTATGATACCCAGGTAAAATTGCCCCTTTATTTTAAGCAAATGATAATATTTTTTAGATTACATTGTTTCATTAGTTTTACTTATCATATGTGACAATTTTCAACAAAATTCGTTTTACTTCAAGAAGTTAAGCCCTCCAGGTTAACTGCCATTTTCCCTCTCGGTTTTTACTCTCTTTTTTTCTCTTCCAAAAAGTCTTCTGAGTTCTGTGTGTCTTTTTCTTTAACTTTGCGTAAATAAGCGCACTAATATATGCGCAATCTCGCATTGCGATTTACCTTATTTTGGACACACCCCTGTATGTCTTCGGGCCTTCCTATTGGTTAAGAGGGCTTAAACGAGTAACTAAGAGTCATTTTCATTGGTTTGTCTGAGAAAACATGGGCGGGTACTTTTAGAGATAAGACAGAGAAAAGACAGTCTTCAGAATATCGATTTAGGACAATCTTAAGGGTGTCTTATCTCTCAGAGATAAGACAAAAGATAAGACAGTAGTTAAGAGAGTTCCCCAGAATTCCGCCCCAGGATTTTGCACCCCGGGGGGCCCGACGTGATTTTGGCGCCCCTGTATGCGAGCGAAAAGCGCGAGCGAAAATTTTGCTACACGGAAGTTTAAAACTTTGCTCTTTCTATATAGAGAACATTTTAAAGACCCCTTCTGTTTATTTCATTTTTTTTTCATCCCCTTAGTTTCTGGTAAATTCGGCACCCCTCCCTAAGTTTAGGATAAAGTTGGAACCCCTAAGTTAAAGTTAAATTTGGCAACCCTACATTTGAGCTCAATCTGACGTCCCTAAGTTTAAGGCGCTCCCTTAGTTTCAGATCATTTTGGCGCCCCTACATTTGAGCTAAATTAGGCGCCCCAATGTTTAAGGTCGATTGGGCACCCCTTTAAATTCAAGGTCGATTTAACGCCCCTAAGTTTAAGGTCAATCTCCTAAATTTAAGGCCGGTTTGGAGCCCCCTCCTACATATAAGGTCGGTTTGGCGTCCCACGTTTAAGCCCAATTTGGCAGATTTGGCGCCCCCTAAATTCATAGTCGATTCAGTGCCCCTAAGTTTAAGGTCGATTTGGCCCCCTTTTTGTTTACATTCTATTTGGCGACCCCTAAATTCAAGGTCGAACAAACCCCCCTAAGTTTAAGGTCGATCTGGCACCCCTTCTAAATTTAAGGTCGGTTTGGCGCCCCTGAGTTTAAGGGTCGATTGAACGCCGAGTTTAAGTTCGATTTGGCGCCCCCACCTATGCTACAAGTCAATTTGACGCCCTTATGTTTAAGCTTAATATGGCGCCCCTACCTTTAAGCTCAATTTGGCGCCCCCGTAGTTTAATGTCGATTTGGCGGCCCCTAAATTTAGGTCGATTTACGCCCTAAGTTTAAGTTCAATTTGGCGCCCTGTGTTTAAGCTCAATCTGGCGCCCCTACGTTTAAGGTCAATTTGCGCCCCTGTGTTTAAGCTCTCCCCTCCCCCCCTTCCCTCCCCCCCCCCCTCTCTCTCTCTCTCTCTTATCTCTCTCATTTTCTTCCCCTTTCCCCTTTTCTCCCTTCTTTTTTTTTCTGCTTTATCTTTCTCCTCCCGTGTTTTTTTCCATTCCCTTTTCCCCTTTTCCCTCTTCTTTTCGGCGGCCCCTGCGCCCTACCGGGGCTGGGCCGTAAAGCCCCCCCCATACCCAGAATACATGCATGTGTAATAAAATAATCAGCGTCCTCACCTGACCATTTAGAGTTTGAGAATACATAGTCCCATGTATTTATGTTTTTGTAGATAATTAAAAGCGTCAGCCCAAATTTGAAAGATTTTTTAATAAAGAATCACTCATATTCACTTTACCAAAATTCACAATATCAAGGTAGATATGCTACAAAACAGATAAAAAAAACAAATAAACACTGAAAATGCGTGAAGAAGACAAATTGGGTTTAAAATTAATATGTAATCTTCCCTCAAGTGCCTTAATTAGCAAATGAGTTTTTAAATGCCAATCGCGGTTTGATTGTCTAAATTGTTAATTCAAAAGGTAGATTTAGGGGAAACCATGACCAATGCGTAAGTAAAACATTTTTAAATCTCATAAGATATTTTATTGAAGATTTTGAAAAATTATTTCAGCTTGGAGACAGACAAAGCGAGAAAATAACTGGCGCCCCCCGTGACAATATTAGCTGCCCTCTTGCGTCGATGCCTATATATATGTCAAGATGGCCCCTACCACGTCGCGCCAATTGGTTGCGTATAGTAAAAACATACGTGCCCTCGCACTGTTTCCCCTTTTTGGGTCCTTTTTTGTTGACCCGAGCAAAAAAAAATCAAAGGAAACGCGTCTGAAATGGAACTTTGTTAAATGAAAAGGTATGAAATCGGGATGTTTTATTTTGCGTTATTGTTAACGACATCATAAATCAAAGACACGTACCCGTATACCCTGGGTTATTATTATTACTTTTTTCGACAATATTTTTTTCGGAAATTATCATTTTTATCGAGTAAAAATGAATAAAATAAATTTTTGATCCGATTCAAAATTATTTTTGACTCTTTCCATAGGTTTTTTGCTGCATGGAGTATAAAATATTTATTACATTCAACCATTTGGACAAAAATAAATTCGCCAGAAAATTTTGAATATGTTCAAAAAATTTTGGCGGATTATTTTAAGAGGAGAATCCTGGCGAATCGAAACGAATCTAGTAGAAACCCAAAAATTCGCTTCATTCGTCAATGCAGGACAAAATAATTTTTTGTTTTCGACTCCATTCAGTTATAAAGATAAATTCGCTTTATACACTGAGGTTCAAGATACCCCTTTATCCGGAAAACACATAAAATAAGAAAATGCCTCACGTCGATCGGCCTACCTGCTGAAACCGTGTTGATTATAATTTACGGCACTCTATAAATTCGCTCCGTTCGCCTGGATTTGCCACTCAGTGAGATACCCCCTTTGATTTACGTGCATGAACGGGGTTCTTCTGTGTCACTGGATAAACTGTTAGTTTTCTTGGATATTGGGTTCAATACTTTATGTATTACTAGTTCTTTATCGGAAAAATGATAGTTCGCTCTAATTTTTACATCTTATTGCTGTATTGCATAAAATTTATATGTAAGCAGTTTTTTTTCACAGTTACAAACATCAATTCTTCATTAGACTTTAACTTTTAGAAAAAATGGGGAAAAAAGTTTTTAAAAGATCGTAAAAAAAGAAAAAAACGCACTAATATTTTCCATTTTATCAATACCATGTAATAATTAATACATTATGAATAAATATGAATGTATTTCAATACTTTTTAATGGCACCAAACTTCGTGGGTCTAGGAAACTAATGATATTTTTCTTCAAAATACAAATGTAAAATAAAGGGGCGCTCTTTTTTTAGGGCCGACCCTGCATGCAGCAGAGAGGCACTGCTCGATGTTCAGTTTAGTAAATATTGGGCTCCTCCATAATTGTATAATATTCAGATACCGGAACCTTTGATTAAAAGCTTCCTGATTATGTTTATAAATTTTGTTCATACTAAACCTCATTTTGAAATAAGAGTCAGCATGGGACATGACAATTAACTTTTAGTGCAATTTTCCGAGTTTCTTTTTTAAATATTTTTTTTAATGGACTGTGTATTTTTTTTTCTTAATCTGGTGAGATAATAAGTCATAAATTGTGGTTCTCTTAACTGCGATCTTATGTTAGTGTTTAAAAATTGCTTCAAGAATCCCGGGTAAGGCATACATTTTTGAATATTATTGTTTTCATGGTAGGCCTCTTTACTTTCCACATGACCTTGTCATATAAATATATATAAATTGGCCCTTATTTAAAGACAACATCAAACAAAAACTAAATGATAATCTCCTTTTTTTTTTTTTTTTTTTTTTTTTTTTTGTAATACGTTTTTTGATTTTTTTTTGATTTTTATTAAAATATAACGGTTTTTCCCGGCCAATTTCATTGTTTTGTCAATCAATTGTATATTAGAGGCATTCATTGTCGGAAAAAACGCTGCTGCATCGAAATGTTACGAGTCAAAATCATATTCAATCATAAAAATTAACGATTTTTGTGATCGATTTCGTATTGCACATTCTACTTCACATAATAAGCATATACATTCGGCAATAACTATCCAAATTCGTCTTCATCCTGTCGACATTTCATTCCGTATACTCAAATCCGCACTAATTTGAATGCACAAATAATGAAATTAGATGCCTATATCCGAATTTGAATTTGGCAATCATTACTTTGTGTGCCTAAAAACGAATTTGAGAGCATGAACACGAAATTGTTTGACTAAAGTCAGTCTGTCGCATCAAACACACGAATTTGAATACACATTATATGAAAACGGATGATAAATGTATGAAATTGGCCGGGAAAACCTATACTTTAACGCGATGTGTAAAATTTGATGCGATAAAGACAAGTGCTGTCTCTTGATTTTTTTTTTTTTTTTTTTTTTTGGCGACATGCCAATTCCGTTTTCTCCAGTTTATCTTTTTTTCTTCTCTTTTTCCTTTAATAATGTCGTGCGACCTACCAATATACAATCAAACTAGTGAACTGATATAAAAAGTCTACCTCTACACCGTTATTGCGTATATGACCGTAAAAACCATGTTTAATGCAAAAATGCCAGAGATTGGTAGCCATCTTTTATTTTAGTGGGATGAAACATCACATCTGGAGTGGAAGACAAATATATCGGTGATTGAATGGTGACCGATTACAAATCATTTCCGCCATCTAATGTATTTCAATTGTGTCCTCGTAATGATACGCCCATTCTCTTTCGCGTCTTCTCTCCTTCTCTTTTGCATCATGTTCATGTGTCTATAGAGTGATTTCACGTGACGTCAAGTGGTGGGCAAGACAATAAGGTACCGGTGCACCAGACCGTAAAAACAATGATTTATCACGGTTTGATGGACATGTTTCTATTGTTTAGCCCACCAACATGGATGAATGATGATGTTGCTGGGAATGCTCTATTCGTAGTCTCTCCTGAAAATTTTACTTAGATCACCTTTTCTCTTTGTTTCTCTGACATTCACTCTTTTACACTAACAGAAACCTCTCCCTCTCTAACGCGCTCTCTCTCTCTCTCTCTGTCTGTCTGTCTCTCTCTCTCTATACGCCTACCCACATAAATTACTATCCACCCTAAGCTTTCACTTATTCATTACTGGTGACCCGTAATTCTCATTCATCATCCCTCCCCCCCCCCCCCGAAAATACCCCTCATGACCTATCCATTTCTTTTTACGATTGGCGGATTCGATTGCTTCGTTTTATGCTTCGTTTGCATCATCATTACTCCTCCTGTTTTCATCCTCTATAGAAGCAAGGTATTAGTAACCTGATCAAAATACAGTTTACATTCAGATGGTAAATTGTAATCACTACAATCCTCTATCTTCTGGCAGAAACAAGGTCTAATCGTTATAACTTCAAGCGCATTTTTTTTTTTTTTTTTTTTTTTTTTAAACCTGTCGTTTTTAGTCTCACTTTAAAAAATATTTCAAATCCGATTTTTAGAAGCATGGCATTGATTTAGTGATCATCATTGTTATCATCGAGACCACAGTTCTCCTCACTGGAGATTGCAGCTTTCCTTATGTATGTGATCGTAGAGGTTAGATCGAGCGAGAAGTGCATTTTCTGCTGAAATTTGATATTGGACAGAACAAGTTTTAACGAATCTTAATTTTTAATATATGAATTTTTCATTTTTCATTTAAATATAGGAATTCGTTCAATGAACTACAATGGCAAGGATTGAACTATGTCAGCTTTATAATACCAGTTTCTTTCGAGACGACAGTGTCAGCATAAGAATTTTTATGATATCTTACCTTTTCCAAATTCCTCTCGTCATATTTATCAATGGATTTACACTGGAATTACTTCGCCGCACCACAGCTAGTTACGACAAGGTTACCCATCTTTTCTTCAAAGCATTGTCTTTGACATATTTATTTCTGGGGTTATCATCTGTAGCATTCGTTGCCGTTGTTAGCGAAATGGAGATAAAAACCCATATCGCCTACAAATTAAACACGGCCATAATTTCATCGTTCATGTTTATCACAATGGAATTACTTATTTGCATCAACGTTAATCGATATATGATGATTGTCAGACCCCTTAGATATCATACGTTAGTTACCCTTAGAAGAGCTCGGATTGTTGTTGCACTCATCATAACATCGTCCATGTCTTTCGTTATTGCTGCCTGTATTCCAGACTCGTATTTGGATCACTTTGTCACAGCGGTTGAGAATTGTGATGCTCTTGCCCTTGAAACCCTAACAAAAAAGCTTTAACCATTAAATGCAATCAGCATTTTACTTTTTATTTCATTTCTAATTGTCATCACGTTCACGAATATCCGAACATTGATTATAGCCTGCCGGTTGAATGCCCAAACAAGGCAACAGGTCCAGTATCTAGCGTCATCTTCAGCGAATCCTACAGCCGTAGAAGCCAACACAGCAAATGCGTCTTCAGCAGCGATTTCTGTAGCTGAGGTTGGTAATGAGGTGTCTCCGAAATGCAATCAGAAGGAGTTTTCGAAGCCTAGTAAGGTTTGCAGGGCCACCTGGACAGTCTCTCTCGTCAGCCTTTCCTTATACCTTGCATGGGTTCCACAAATTGCCATGATGATTGCTTATATCATCCCTGTATATCCCACAAAAACATGGATTCTACTCACGTTGTCCCTCACATTCGGGAGTATGTGGTGGACTCCAGCTATTCATATTGGAACGGACAGAAAGTACCGACAAAAAGCTAAGGAACTGCTATACCGAAATAGGAGATCTCGGCCAGTTCGCAGTTGTTGATGATTGATCTATGTGTTTTGTGTTGAATTGTTTAGGTTGCTTTATTACCATTCATTATTCCTTTGGTATCCTATATTTAGATTGTGTTTATTTGTGTGTGTGTGTGTGTGTGTGTGTGTGTGTGAGCCTGTTTGCGTGTGTATTATTTTGCGATTTTTCATCTGACCCTGGGAAGGTTGAGGGAAAGTTTTAAGGTCAACATGACAGGTTTGGAATTGGGATAAGCGTATTGACGAAAATTAAAGATGTCTTCTCGTTGCCCCCAAAGTTTGTACCAAAACGTATGGCGCAAGATCCTTTCAAGTAGCTAGTGCTAACTTGTGGAATAATCTTCCAAATTAATGAGATCAAACTCTCTGACACATTAAAGGGACGTATAATTGATAAAACATGGGGAATTCACCTTATCTCGGGTGAAATGATAACATTCCAATCAGAGCCTGAGACGTGTTGCGTAATCTTCAGCGCCAACCCGTCTGGAGTATAATCCGGTTAATCCTTCATGGCTAGACTAACTAACCAGAAGTCCGAAGTAAATCTAACCTATGTTTTGTTTTTGAAATGGAGTATTATACAAGTCCTCTCTTTGAATTAATACGAAGAGACCCGTTGAGAGTCTATAAACTAATCCGAAGCTACTGGCCCTATTGACTGACTGAGTTCGGTAAACTTCGTCATGTTCGTGCTGTCCGAATGTTAATCCCCAGTAGGCCGACCCTTGCGTAAGCCTCACTGTAGATTGTGTATGAGTCAATGGAGCTCAAGAAAAACGCGCATTCCCCATGATCTCCGACTTGCGAGGGCCTTTAACAAAGTTCATGAGTAAATTGAAAACTTTCTTATTCCAATCCTACTTTTGATCATGTATTAGATGTTGTACTGAATATCTAAATTTCTGTGTCTCTTTTTGTTATCTTTCATTCTATTTTTAATTTTCTTAAACCAGGTGTATAGTTTTGGTAGCAAAAAAGGAACTGGCACAAAACCGATCAAATGTAGTTACATGTTGTCCACATTGCACTAAAAGATATGTGTGAGAGATCTTGTGACATTCCTTTCAATATTTCCGATGAATTTCATTTATAAAGTTTGAATATAGCGCAATCCAACTGCCGTTTAGACCTCTGCTGACAGGTTCGCACGCTCGAGGTTACGGCGTGAAGTAGTGCGAACGATCTGTGTGTAACACCCACACAAGAGAATCCCCACTGGTTTTCCACGTGAGCGCTATCTGAGACAGGTCCCCGACTTATCTTTTTTATCCTTATATTATGAAATAAAGTCACAAAAACGAGATTTCAAGTACTATAATTTGCTTTATTATAGTTATTGGATTCAATCTATCATAATTTATCTTAATGTGAATCAAAATATATTTTTCTTTCTCCCGAAACTATACACAAGCTTTAAAGCCCATAGGGACATAAATGTATAGTGATATGCGCTATATGAAAGTGGTATATTATTATTATTATTATTATTAACATGTAGTTGGAATAGCTCTAACGTATTCTTATTTATTTCAGTTTATTACTTTATTAATCCAGAAAAATATGTTCAGTGTCCAGTGATTAGAATAAAAACAATGAATTAATGTTAATGTCATGTAGAACATACCGGGGACAATTGTAACACGGGGCAATTGTAAAAGAGGCTCCCATCCCTAGCAGAAACACGCTACGAACTTAACCTGTGTACAGAACAGGCGCATTTCATCACTCCACATTGCTGTTTGAGTGTAAGCAGATTTAACAGTTCGTGGAACTTTCTACAGCAAAAAAATAATTTTAAAAAAGAAGAATAATTTGAGAAGGGAAGTAATATCTCACACTGTTAATTTTATTTATTTATAAATTATGTTCTTAGGTCTGTATGTTGCCAAAGTTTCAACGATGAATACCTAACCTAAGATAGAAAAAAATCTCTCTAAATATGGTCGCCCTCCTCGGGGGTAATTGTAACAACGTGTTAATAAAGTACCTTTGCCCCATACCTAGCCCCGGGACGATGCAACAGCCCGTACACAGCCCGTACACTGCCGCAGTACTTCCATACCATGCACACACAGTTGCATGCAGAATTATTCAACCCCCATGGTATAATGAGTACACATATTCTTATAAGAATTTGCTTTGTTTCTTAATGAAATGACACATATCAAACAAATTATATATCAAATTAAAGGTAAGACAATAGCCTTTCATTTGATCAACAGTAGCAATCATGTTCATTCATGCATAGACAGATATGGTCAATAGAACAAATTAATGTCATTTTCATACCTTACTGTGATCACTTGAGGCATAACTTGCAATGCATCAATTGTTTCGACTCGGTCATTCAGGTTTTCAATTAAGTACATAATATGCTTTAATATGATATATGACTCAAAGTATTTTAATTGATATTACTAATTTTAGAAACATTTTTTTACAAATAGACTTCAAGTGAAAATTTCTTCCATTGACTTTGTACAGGGTTTGTACACAAGAATCAAAATCTCAATTTCAATTCCTCTGAAAATGAACAAAACCTACTGAGATATCAAGAAATGTACATCAAATGAAAGAATATAATTTTAGCTATCAAAAATTAGTATGACCACGTCATGACCATCGAAGCATTACAAGTAATGCTTTGGTAATCACAGAAAGGTATGAAAATGACATAAATTGTTCAGTCGACCATATCAGTTTATGCCTAAATGAACACGATTTCTAAAGTTGGTTAAATTAGAGGCTATGTCTTGTCTTGAATTTGATATATAATTTGGTTGATGTTACAAACACATTTTTCATTTAATAAAGTACCAAACTGAAATTTTGAGTATGAATACCTGCACTCATACTATGGGGGTTGAATAAATCTGCATGCAACTGTACACTGTAAAAAAATATGTGTATTTTTACAGCAAATCTGCTGTCAGCAGAGTCGCCATAAAAAATGTAATTTAAAAAACAGTTTTGTTGTAAATTTCTCATGCTAATAATTACGTGAGAAATACAAAATATACATCAGGAGTAACACATTTTTTCCGTTTTAACCAAATATGTAAGCTATAGAACTTTAATGATTTTTTTCTTCTTTTTCATTAATTATTAGAGGAGAAATTTACAGCAAAACTGTTATTCTAAATTACATTTTTGTGTGGCGACTCTACTGACATCACTTTGCTGTATATTTTTTTACAGTGTAGGAAGTGGAAAATATAATCTAAATGAGTCAAGCATTGTCATGTTTTATTATAATTAGTTTATGTGGTTAATGTTGTTTAAATCTTGGATCTGTCAAGAGCATAGCTTTGATAAAGAAAATGGCAAGTCCACCCTATTTGGCGATGTAACAAACGGGACATTCAGAGACAAAATTAGGCTTTTTTGATAAATCTTAAATTGAAATCCCAATCCTTAGGTAAATTTTTGAAGGTACTAAGAACCTTCAACAAAATCATAAACAATCATTGAAATAACTCAATTCATTTTTCATTTATGATAATTTATTCGTTCGTAACACATGGGACCAGAAAAAAATGGTGTTTTTTAATTTTGAATTTGTTCACAGGATACTATGAATTTAAAAAGCAGATAAAAAATTGCATACACTGTAAAAAAAAAAAAAAAATGCAGAAAAGTGATGTCAGCAGAGTCGCCATACAAAAATGTAATTTAAAATAACAGTTTTGTTGTAAATTTCTCCTCTAATAATTAATGAAAGAGAAGAAAAAAAATCATTAAAGTTCTATAGCTTATATATTTGGTTAAAACGGGAAAAAAATGTGTTACTCCTGATGTATATTTTGTATTTCTCACGTAATCAGTAAGATGTCACGGTAAACAATCCATTTCTATTGATTTAACCGTAGGTATTCCACAAGGGGGAGTATTAGGTCCGGATTTATTTTTAATATTTATAAATGACATTGTTTAAAGCATTTCGTCCGCAGTTTGTAATATTTTTGCTGATGATGTTATTGTATACATCTCTGACACTAAATTAAGTAACATTAAAAACAATTTACAAGTATGTTTAAATGAAATTAATCATTGGTATAATGAAAATTGTCTAAAGATTAATACTAGTAAAACAAATGTAATGCTTATTTCAACTCGTCATTCGAAAAACAAAGGAAAGCTAGAGGTAAACCTTAATGGAGAACAACTCAAACAAGTTAATTCTGTAAGATATTTAGGCGTTGAAGTTGATAGTCATCTCTCATGGAATGTTCATGTTAAAAATCTTTGTAGATCAATATCATTTAAGTTACATGCCCTTAGACACTTAAGTTCAACTCTTAAAACAGATTTACTTAACACTTTGTACAAAACAACTATTCAGCCATGTATTGATTATGCTTGTTCAGTTTGGGGAAATTGCTCACTTAAAAACAAGGAACTTATTAGAAGATTACAACGACGAGCAGCACGTATTGTATTGAAGGAATATGATTTTTCTAAAAGTTGTACAGATTTAATGAAGAATCTGAAATGGTAATCTTTTGATACAAGGAGGGATTATTTTTTAGGTATTTTAGCATACCAATGTATATATGGTCTTGCACCTATTAGACTTTGTAATGATATTGAATTACTTATAGATAGGCATGGAATGAATACAGGAAATGCAGATTCACTTAATGCTGTGTTACCTAAGCCTAATATTGAATGTTTTAAGCAATCTTTTAAATATAGTGCAATCAAGACATGGAACTCCTTGCCAAATGAACTCCAAAATACTCCATACCTCGTATCCTTTAAGCGTTCATACAAGAATATGTATTTTATCCATAAACAGTAGATTGATTTTTTATGTAATATCTTATCTTGTAATTGCAGTATACTTTGTATAATGGTGTTGCACTCTATCCTCTTTTCTCCCTCCCTCTCTCTCTCCTTCTCTCTCTCTCTCCTTCTATCTCTCTCTCTCTCCCCTTCTATCTCTCTCTCTCTCTCTCTCCTTCTCTCTCTCTCTCTCTACTTCTATATATTACTTGACTACACACTCTCTCTCTTGTCTCTCTCCTCCTTTTCTTACTCTGCCTTTTCTTCAAAATTTTGCATCCTTTCTATTCTCCTTCTCTTCTAATTTCTATGCAGCCCCTATTTTATATATGTATAAATTAATTCATGTCATATTGCTATTTTGATGTTTTTTATGTCCATATCAGGACCATGATGGAAAACAGCTGTTGCTGATCATGTCTTTTTATCCTGTATAAATATGTTCTTATAAATAAATAAATAAATAAATAAATAATTATTAGCAGGAGAAATTTACAACAAAACTGTTTTTTAAATTACATTTTTATGGCGACTCTGCTGACAGCAGATTTGCTGTAAAAATACAAATATTTTTTACAGTGTAGTCTCATCCTCTTAACCAATTATTCCATGAAATATTTTCCGTTAAATATTTGGTGTAGCCAAGGCGTCGCAACATGTTGTGTAAAAAGATCCCGCTGATAAAACAAAAGAACCATAATACAACACATTACTGTTTAAAAAAAAGTAAATATTTTATTTCATTACTTGAGGTGGGAGGGCGAGTAATAAAACTATATTATTTTACATCAGCTCAGTAACTTTGGTGAGACTACTACCGAGACATGAATACTTTAAGAATAAAAATATGGAAAGTTATGTGCTAGATTTGTGATATTTTCACCAGAGGAAGCCAAGATGATATTGAAACAGAAAATATGTACTTTTTGGTTGTATTTCTATAACAAACCTGTAGAAATAATGGTTGAAAATAGCATTTTTAATGCATTTTATCATTTTTTTCATGAATATTAATGAGCCTTGTGACGTCATTTGACCTTGAAATGACCTTTTGACCTCATTTGCATTAAGTTTATTTCATACACTTTGTAGTGATATATGATACATTATATGTAATTTTAAAACCTTACTAACACACTTGACACAAAAATGGTCGAAAAGTTGAAAAATCACCACCTCGGGAACAAATAGCATGGACTTGCCTAAAAACAAGATGTTACAATTTCAAGGGTTATAATTGCCCCCTGGGTGTGTTACAATTGCCTCTTGTTCAGGGGCAATTGTAACACTTGACCTCTGGTTTTGAAATGATAATGGCTTTAAAATAAATTGTTTTACTTAACCCAAACCTATTCATATGTCGAGCTAAGATATGCATATTTAGTTTTATTTAGTTTTAATCAAGCATTTAGCTATAATAAAGTTGATAAATCAATTTACAATTGTCCCCGGTCTCCCCTACATGACCAGGGACGTTCTACTCGGCCTAGTAGTAGTAGAAGTAGTAATAGTAGTAGTAGTAATAGTAGTAGTAGTAGTTGTTGTTGTAGTAGTAGTAGTAGTTGTTGTAGTAGTAGTTGTTGTTGTTGTTGTTGTTGTTGTAGTAGTAGTAGTTGTTGTTGTTATAGTAGTAGTAGTTGTTGTTGTAGTAGTAGTAGTAATAGTATTTGTAATATTGATTGATATTATGTCACATTCAACAATAACTTTTTAAATGCGAGATACCAGTTTAACCTATCTTTTACATAAAATTTAATAAGTAATAATTGTATTGATTGAAAATTAATAAGAATTTGCAACATTTAATTCATTTTCGTCCCCTGGGTACTATCACAAAATGTAATTTCTCTGTAAATGTTCACATTTATTTAGATTTATCAAATGAGCAATATGAAAAATAATGTAGCATACACGGAGTTAAACCAAAAATTGAGTCTATTTGAATTTGTTTTTGTTACACGGGTGTGAAATAAGTATTCTTTAGTTTGATATTGCATTGTGTTGTAAATTTTGATGACAGAGGAAATGCAAACATGTCAAATTATGATTGCTTGCAAACAAATCAGAACTGATATCGTATCACCTTTCAGAAACAAAACAAAAAAAAATGGATATTTGTCATGTCTGAGCTTCTGGGACCTGAAAGGGGTTTACATACAATATCATATTCCATACCAGGAAGGACAGACATCACTTCTCAAGCGCAAGTCAAATATGGCGTTGTGAACTGATACCAATTAATAAAACCATGGTCAACTTTTTAAAATGGCAAACACCCAAGTTAATCCTGTCTAGTTTTCGTGTACTTCAAAGTCTAATCTATATATAATGCATTCGTTACAATACAAATATGTTTAGTTTGAGGAGAGATAAATGTAATTTTCAACCAAAAAAGGCATTGATTAAAATCTTACTAGGATTGATTGCAATTTTAAAACTCTTGCCATATCATAACCAGAAAACTCTCTCTCTCTCTCTTTCGCTATCTCTCTGTAAGGGGGCCGTCACACTGAGGTCGTTCTATAGCGTTCTTGCCCGTTCTTGCCCGTTCTTTAAAAAATTGCTGAACGGGCTTTGGTCGGGTTGGAACCTATAACTTTGAAAAATAATTTCTTGAGATACGATACTAGGCAGTTCATAAATAGTTCTCGTTACGTCAATTCCGTCTTTATCGCGTCCGCAATACGTTGTTATCCAGTTCAGACCGAGTAAACGGCTCGTTCACTCTATACCGTTCGTAGCACGTCCAAATCGTCACTAAAGTGCCTATGCGCAGCATGATAAAAGTTAGATACCATGTTCATAGTACATCCTTCTCGTTCAGAGTAAGTCCTACCGTGTTAAGGAACGTTGTCACTACGTTTAATTTAGAACTTGAAGCCAGTACGAATTTTTTTTTAACATGTTCAAAAAAATCGAATGCCTTTCCGTTCTCTCCGTTCGGGCCCGTTCGCCAAGTTCGTAAACAGATTGTAAACGGTCTGTACTAGATTCTAAAAGGTCTGCAGTACGTTCAGTCCGTGTGTAAACAGATTGAGCCCGTTCACCAAGAACTACCTAGAACGCAGTGAGAACTAGCTCAGAGTGACGGGAATTATGACATGCCGTTCTGTTTAAAAATTGAAACGTATGTTCGTAGTACGTCCTTCTCGTTCAGAGTAAGTCCTACCCGTTTAAGGAACGTTGTCACTACGTTTAATTTTAGAACTTGAATAATTAATAATAAATGGCTCGTTTGTATGACGTCCTAGCACATCTTTAGAACGATTTAAGTACGGCGATTTCGTTTGTAGTACGTCCATCTCGTTTCAGGTACGGTGCCACCCCGTTAAATTTTAGGACGAGATGGACGCCCGATTTTTTTTTTAACACTTTTTTGGAAATCCGACCGAGCTAGTCCATGAAGTTCGTAAATAGATCGTAAGAAGTATTTACTACGTCCACTCAGTTTACACACAGACTATGCCCGTTCGGCAAAATTTGCAAGGACGTAGTAGGAACGAGCTCAGTGTGACGGGGGTATTATATCAATGTGCTTTCAGGTTAAAATGTCGCTATCATCGTCTATTCGCAATTATTCTCACCTACGATCATTCACAATGTAAGAATGGACTTTGAAAAATGAATAATAATGAAACACAAAAAAAAGAGATTAGGACAAGTTGTTTTTGTTTTTTGTTTTTTTAACATGAAATAAAACTCACAACAACAAAAAAACGACAAAAAAAAACAAATTAAACTTGAAGTTTTCTTCTCGTTTTTGTTTCTGAAAATAAACATTTATTGTTCGAATTATTTTAGTGAAATAAAGTTTTACATAGACCTCAAAACGTTTCCTAACAAAAAGGGTAAAGTTTACATGTGCGTGCATTCTTTTTTATGTGACATTGTCATATCGTCCTTTTTTATTCATAATCATAGTGTCGATTGCATTTTTATCATCTCAAAGAGAAAACTTGTCCTTTTTTTATTTCTGAAAGCATAATATAACTAGATCCGGCCATTTTATTTCCTTTATTTTCCCTTTTTGTGTTTAAACGAAGAGGAAGACAAAAGATCATGTACATTAATATAATAAATATGTTTAAAAATCTACCAACTTCTAAGTTATGATATATTCATCTCAAGAAACGAATGTTACGAATCTATATTGCAAGGAAAAAAAAGAAAAAAAAAGGTTATTTTTGCAGTACAGGGTGAACCCGTAAAGGAAATCTAAATCATCAATTTACATATCCATCGCATTAAAAATGATATAATTATCATTTTAAACCACAGAACAGAGAAACAATATTTTTACTTTACAATAACAATAAAACGTAACACCTTCCCTCCGTAATTAAATTCATAATTCTATACCATTTACGGATGGTATGCTTTCTATCTACTTCTTTCATATTTACAATTATACAAACTAGCTACATGTACATAAGAAATCATTGATGATTGCAAGTCATAAAGGTTTGTTTTTTCATGACATGTGTTTTGCTACTTTTAAAATATGTGCACTTGATAACCAAAAAAGGGATTCGAAGAAACTACTGTTTCGATGAACATGAGCTTTTCCTTTCTTGTACTACGGTCCATTGTAACAACACCAAACCAACTCACAGGAATATACCACAGTCTTGGAAATTCCGGATATATACATTTGTATTCTGTGTGTTTTTGGTTTGGAAGTGGTTTTGTCTATTTGGGTGACTATTTAAATGAGGACCAGTCTACTGAAGTGGTTCCACGTAGGCGTACCTGTCCAACGATTCCTCAGATGCTTTCTTCTTATCTATTGTGATATTGCGGCTGTAGTAGTGGCTGTTACCGTAAGTGGCCTTAGGCCCCTCAGTGTCTTGGTCCTGGGTCTCAGTACAGTGATAGTAGTGATGGGTAGCGTAGAGATCACCTGCTGGTCCAGTGTATTGAGAAGGAACGTCATTCACCTCCTGGTATTTCACCCCGCTGTATGTCTACAAAAGAAGCAAGTCATCATCACATTTGATTGGGGGAATAGCGATAAAATACTAATTATAGGGTTCACCAATTACTTTTGTGTAATGGTGGTGTCACATGCACCGGGTAAAGTGAACGAGCCTTCGCTGGTCACCGAAAAACCAACATTTGTAACACGGCAATAGAACGGCACCGGCCACATAACATTTTTTCATCATTTTCACCGGGTCTGTATCGTTCTATACCGGGTCTAAACCAGGTCCTAGCCAGCCTGGTACCGTGCTGACCGTCCTCATATGTAGTCAATGCTTTACTTTTGTCCGTGCGATTACCGCTTGCCCACCGGCCTTACCGCTCTCTGACAAGAAAAAGAAAACTGTTTTCTTCGCCGGGTGACTCACCGTTTTCCACCGTTCGCGACCGTGCAAAACAGGTTGATGCGAACGACGGGACACGGAGGATACCCGGTGATGGTACACGGTGGGTCGGTGATGACCCGTCAAAAACGTTCACGTGATTTTGTCGTCGGTTCATTCCCGGCGAATGTTTTGAGCATGCCCGGGCATGCTCAAAATTTTCGCCGGGCATGAACCGCAGGCACCAGCCGTTGGAGGCCCGGTGTAAGGGCGGTATAATGGCGTTGTGATGTCGGTACGCGGATGGTGTGAGGACGGAACAAACGCTCCACACCCGTCCACAAAGCGGTCATGCATGGTGATGGACTGGACTGGTGGATCTACCCTTATGGTGTCTTCAAACCACGTATATGGAGTCTTCAATCCGCCCTTTGTTTTCGTAGCTCTCGATCTCATCGGTCTCTTCACAAGCTCAGCGAGGAATGATATTGCAGCTTTCAAAAGACACGGTATTATCTCAGAAATACTTTCAGTGTCATTGTCGGGCAGAAGAATTTACAATTTGGTCCTTTTATGAACATTTAATCTAAAGTAATGTAAATTCTTTTTTTTTTCATGTTTGTTTTGTTTTGTTTGACATTAGTTTCTAAAGTTTCATTATAACAGCTTTTTAAATAAATATTAGACTACTTTCCTAATAAGCTCCAGGATAGTTTGGTCTAAAACGTTTGCCCAAATTACATGTATACTTTATACCCGCGTTTCATTTAAAAAAAAATGTATTAGTTTTATTGAATATTATTTTCATTTTTCCACGCAAATTTCCCCATGCTTTTGAAATATTTAAATCTTAATATATCAAATGAAATATTGTTATAATAATAAAAGTAATTTTTAATCAATATGTTATGAATTGTCTAATATTTTGTCATATTCATTTCATTGCAATATTCTTTTAGCCAAATTTTAACCATCTATAGAATCGCATCAAGAAAAATGCCTACGTCATTCATAATTCTGCTTTTTGGATATTTTTGTATGATCCATGGATTAGTTTTTTGTTTAATTTTATTTTCATTGTTTTACGCACGACCCTTTTAAGTGATTTTACTGTGATTAAATAAATTAATCAGGACTAAGACAATACCTTAATATAATATTTGTATAAATCAAAATACATGCAAATGACATTGTATGTTATATCTGAGAAATCGCTTTTGAGGTTGTCAAAAAAAAAACGCATTTCATTTGCCATAGATTGTATATAATTCATGTAATTAATTTAATTTCAGTAGGGTATATAGTTATGGCAATGAGATACCAAAATTGAACCGCTTCTTAAGGAAGCCTACAAAGAATCGGAAATACAAAAAGAAACTTACCCAGGCATTTCCCGACCGAAAATTTAGGTAAAAGCAGTGCCTAAAACTGAGAATCCCCCTTATCGCCCTCCCCTCCCCCAGAATAAATAAATAATAATATAAATGACTTGTATATGAATGGATGGAGTGACCCGTATGGTACGACTCCTACTCCATGATTTATTTATTTTTAATAATGAGGGGATGGACGCCCAAGTACAAAAACGCAGACCCCCTATCAATAATTATAATCAAGACATTCAAAATAATATTATTAAAAATGAAGAAACTTTGTAGGGGAAATTTTTTTGAGGCTTTCCCACCTTTTCAGAACTCTAATTTAGAACAATTTAATAAGTACGACCAATTCGATATTGTATAAAATCTATTGTAAAGTGTAAATAATTAAACCAGAACTGAATCGATATGAAAACAGAAACAGAGGCTTAAAATAAATGAAACAAATGCGACAAAATATGGCCCCCCCTATAAAGCTATAATTTCCGAGTAAACCAGCCCCCAAATAAAGTTGATAATCATCTCCCTGTTTACGTCATATGATTTATTCCTCATGGTATATTATACTTTTGTTTCGTAAAATATAACTCTGGGTATTAGTTTTTAACTCAAACTCATTCAGTTATTGATTGATCTTGTTGGTAAACAATCAAGGGGACAACCGATTTAAAAACATAGTTTTCACGTGTGGTTTTCATGTAGGCCTACTAGGAGCTGGCAAGTTTAGCCACAACGGGGCGTACTTGATGCGGAAAAGGAAAGGGGGGATCGATTCATGTTGCCCGACCTCTGACGGTCTATCTCCGTCCTACAAACGGGCATGAAACGGGTGCGGCGTCCTCATTCAGTCCTTATAGCGCCCTTTTAACGACTGGTCCGGTTTAAGACCATTCTGAAATACCCGGTCATCACCCGGTAAATAACCCGGCAAGAGTTCGGCCGTTCTTGAAAATCCTCTTGGGAACGGGTGCCCAGTGAGCTTCTATGAACGTGTTGGACGGGCTTCAACCGCTTCACCGTGTGCTTCACCGTTTGCCGCCGTGTGCACAAATTTGGCCAGAACGGTGGCGAACGGTGGGCCAACACGGTGCATGTGACACCTGCATACGGTTGTAGTTTGGTGGTTAAGACAGGGTTAAGAGTAATAGCCGAGTCACACCAGTGAAACCGACCCGGAACCGACACCAAACCGAACAAAATATTTTATTACCACGAATGGCAAGATAGATCTAGTGGTCATTTTCACTCGTGTAACTCAGCCACATCAGTTTAAAAGGAATAGGGTAAATCAATCATAGCCACATGTCATACTGGATGATACGATATGTGCTATAATGTTGACCTAGCAGTTGGGTTTTTACAAACTACAAAATAAGGTGTGTCAAAATCATCCTAAACCAAGATTTGGCAGAAGTACTACATGAATTTATACCCCGTTGTCCCCTGTGAATGCATTCGAGAAAGTTTACGTCAGGAAGGTATAGGTTGTTCCTGGCCAGAACTTATACAAGGTGATTTTAACACCAGTTTTTAACAGCCTATGTGCTCAGTCATTGATTATGGCAGCCCAGGTAGAAGTTTCGTATTACTGGCCGAAACCAGAATTATACCCTAATCTTTAACATGAAATAGAAATAGATGTCATATAAGTTATTATTTTTTTTTAAATGAGGCTTTAAAATTTAGGTATTCTTTATCTGGGACGCACTGTGTATTTGTATTCTGACTCAAATATAGGTACACATGTACATTATATACATATACAGTGGTGGCCAAAATTATTAGAACACCAAGCATATTTAAATGATCTTAGTAATTTTCATTCAGTTGACCATTTAAATACCTATAAAATGGTTGGAATGTCTTCGAATATTATCATTATGCTTTAAAAACTAAATAACAAAGCCATGCGTTGAGAACTCGCCCCAAGTCGCCCTTTTTTATGTTACACCACCGATTGAAAAATCAAAAAAATCTTGCCCCTTTCAGGATCAAAGTGTCATAACGTTAAACATTTTAAGCCTCTCCCTACAAAAGTATATAAATTCTGAAAGGAAATTTCCTGAGGATGTCAAAAATGGCATACATAACAACAAAAGGTAAAGACGATACATCTTATGTTGGGATTTTTAAAATTATTTTTGAAGGGCCCCAAATTTTTAATTCAGTGCCCCTATTTAAGTCCCCCGTTCCAATGACCCTTAGTATTTCAACATATTTGAATTGCTCATGAAATTTCATATTAAAAAATATACATTTACAAGGAGTGTCTTCATTAAATGAAAAAATAGTCTTAACCTTCAATGGGCATGGTTGTTTTGGGCATCTCACCACCAAGGGTGGGGGCGAATCCACCCTCCCCATTTGACCAAATTTTCTGAAACCTAGCATGTATTTGAGGTATATTAGAATGAATAAGCCTGCTAAGTTTCATACTTCCACCTCAAATACTTTTGGAGCAATCGGCATATGTAATTGGCATTTTACTTTTTTGCATTTGGACTACATGTTTAATCACAAGTCTATGGGGAAACCAAAAGCGCATAGCGCAACTGTTTTTAATGCTGCGCATTACCAGATGGTCGAAACTATATAAAATTGGTGTCTACATATACGTAAGACCTAATGCTAAAAAGTCATGAAAGCTCATGGCATACAAAAGATATCTTTAATCTGATTTCGGCAAATGAACTAGGGCATTGATAATCACATAGACTTAGTGTAGATTCAGGTGTTCTAATAATTTTGGCCACCACTGTATATACAGTGTGTTCCTAAAAAAAGAGGACTGAAGTTCAAAGGTCAGTCATTCCAAAAGTATATGGTTTATTCTTGTGATTTAGTTACTAGAATAATAAGTAACTCATCAGCTTTAATTTGAGACATTGCTGACGTCTAAATTGTAATGGGTCACAGAGTTAGGGTCCTTTGAAGGTAATAGGTACAAACCCGTTTTTTTCAAGTTTTTTGGTTTTTGGGTACGAAACAAAATTTTGTTAGTTTTTGGTTTCATCGTTTTGGGGTATTTTTTCACACAAGGTTTAAATGAAATTCAATCTCATTTTTCCAAAGGACCACTGGCAATGAGATGGGTTCACTATTATGGGCCTCTGGAGTCGTGTGACGTCGTGGTGACGTCTCCTGAGACTTCTAGGGCGTCTGGGTAAATCGAACAAAAAGTCTGAAAAAATTGTCAATCCTGTTCGAATTTCTTTTAATCGCTAGCAAGTTCCGACAAAGTTTCTGAGAAGTCGTGATACTTTCGTGCATATTTTAGGGACGTCGCGGCAACCCACCGAGACGTCACAGAGACTTGCTTGCGTCTGAAAGAAGTCTACTAAAATATTGAACATGTTGACATTTGTTTGGTTTTCTCGCGACTTCCTGGAGACTCAGGATCCGTCGCAGTGACCTCTCCGAGACTCAGAGACTCATAATTAAGAACGCATCTCATTACAGTGAGAAATCCACTTTAGCAAAGAAGATGACATTTCATTGAAACTTGCTGAAAGAGATCCAATGACACCAATTACTTAAGAAAGGTTTGTTTCATACCCGAAAAAACCACAAACTTGGAAAAAACGGGTTTTGTAGCCTATCGCCTTCAAAAAGACCCTAACTCTGTGACCCATTACACTTTGGACGTCAGCAATGTCTCAAATTAAGCTGATGAGTTACTTGATATTTTAGTAAACGAATCACAAGAATAAACCATATACTTTTGGAATGACTGACCTTTGAACTTCGGTCCTCTTTTTTTAGGAACACACTGTATATAAATATATACACAACGAATAAAAAAATAAGTGGATATTTATTTAAAGTCTAAAGATATGACTTACTGGTTGGGCGTTGCCTCCTATATCACCCATATCAACACGTCCCTGTGGCTGGCGTCTGTAGTCTGGTTGAGCTGGGAGACGTCGATTGGCAACGGCTTTAGATGAAGGTCCTACATTTATATTTAGGGAAATAAGGGAAAATGATAAGTTATTCCAACGCTGCCAGTTATTACATTCATACAACCAAAAATCTTTGATTGTCAACTTGAAGTCATTACTGACAGATCTATCCTGGCATTAGTTGTGTCACATATATTCATTATTCATACACTGCAAATGTCTATGCCAGGCGCGGATCCAGGGGGGGCGGGCCCCCCCCCCCCAAAAAAAAAAAGGGGGGAGGAGAAAAAGGGAGAAAGAAGGAAAAGAAAGGAAGAAAAAGAGAGAAAGAGAAGGGAATAAGGCCCGATGCTTGTACAATTTTCACCCAACTTTATTCAATAATAAGCGCGAAATAGGCTTTATTGGGTTCTAAACGACCATAACTAAGGCCTTTAATGTGGGGGAGGGTCCACGAGGCCGATTTTTCTCATATTGTATTTTGCAATATACTGCTCAAACGCCATTTTTTAAAGAAAAAGAAATACATTAGTGACGAAAAGTACAAATAAGGAAAATATTTAAAACTAAAATCTCAAAATTTCACAAAAAAGAGGCCTCGTGTGCCCTCGGCTTCCTGGGGAAAAAAATCGGCCTCGTGGGAATACTAGAAAGTACCGCTTTATTTATTTAATATATTTTGAGAAACCCCAAATTTTTCAGCTCGCGCTTCGCGCTTCGGATACTAAATAGGGTCTATAATACACAATTATCTATCATTTTCTAGTACTAGAAAATGCCCCTTTATTTATTCCATATAACTTTTAAAACCCCCAAATTTTCGGCTCGCGTTTCGCCCTCGCAGATACCAATTCAGAAGGGTATAAAATGTACACTGTTCGTCATAAAAGTGGAATATTTTTTTCTGGCTCAAGCGACGTTATGTTGCTCCGTTATTAATTTCTTGAATGTGTTTGTCACCGCTTTCTCTTTCTGGGATCCTGGGTATATCTTGGACGTTCCCTCAACCCTTCCCGGGGATTTTTCTTCAAAAAAGTTTGTCACCCCCAGAAGATGGCCATTTTAGTCATTTTTTGTTAATTTTGGGGCCCTTTTTTGTTCACGCGACCCACCAAGGCCCCCTTAGTCCTACCCCAAGGAAACACGTCTGAGGTGGAGATTTGTTATTGTTCTTTGAATTGAATCTAGTTTTATGGTTACAGACTCGACTCTTTTGTCTAGGGGAGGGGTCAAAATTTATTTTGATGGTGGTTCAACATACATTTTATTCATTTTTGCACCATGGAAATTTCTATCTTCCCTAAATTGTATTGTAAAATCTCAACCAAACCTAAATCAAAATAAAATATTATCAATAATGACTATTTACAGCCTTGTCATCAAGGCTAAACAAAATTTTAGGGGAAAATTATGATATTTAAGGGTTAAAGGTGGTTTTTCATTTCTTTTGTTTTCAGCATAAAGATGGAATAAAATATTCCGAATTTTCACCAATCCCGTTTTTTACTTCAACCCCTCCCCTAGACAAGAGACTTTAGCCTGTCCCCAGAAATATAGATTTAACTCAAAGAACAATATTAAAAAAGTACACCTCAGTCGCGTTTCCTGGGGGTAGGGCTGAGGGGGGCTTGATCGGCCGGGAAAACAAAAAATGGCCCCAAAATGAGAAAAAATGACAAAAATGGGCCCCAAGGGGGTTGACAAGACTTTTTTGGAAAAAGGTCCACGTGAAGGGTTGGGAAAATGTCCAAGATATAGCCAGGGTCCCAAAAAGTAAAAGCAGGGACAAACATATTCAAGAAATTAAAGTCAGAGCAAAATCATGTCGCTATAGCGGCAAAAAAATATTCCACTTTATGACGGACAGTGAACAATAACTCAAAATTTTACCTCAAAATTTTCAGTTCGTGGATTCTAAATAGGGGCTTTAATACACAATTAAAATTGAATAAAAATAGCAGAAGCCATTTTCTAAACACACTAAATTTGATGTCAAAATAAAGAGTATTAAATTGTCTTTACGCTTTTGCTATTTTGAAGTCAGACTGAAATCGAAAGCAGTGAGAGTTTTGATGAAGAAATGTTTTTTTTTCTCACTTTTTTACGAACATATTTTTTTCCCCTTTTTCAATAATTTTTAATAAATAGTTGTATAAACATTGATGTTTGTAACTTTCCTAAAAACTACCTTCGTGTATGAGAATGATGCTGTAAATAGATGGGTGGTATATCTTATTCCGATAAAGAATTATGGTATATCTTATTCCGATAAAGAACTATGATTAGATAAAGTCAGGAACGCAATATAGACAAAATTCAACAATTTGCCCCGTGACTGAGAATAACACCGTACATGCACGTGTATTATGAAAAGCTGATTGAATGTGATGGCTGTGAGTAGGCAAACAAAAGTGCCAAACATGCGGAACATTACGTACAAGTTTTCGATACTTGTTTTGTCTGCTAAAAGCTATCGCATGTTATTGGCCTTTCCTAATACACGTACGGGTATGGGATTCTTCTTCGATACGGGGCAAATTGTTGATTGTTGTCTAGATTGCGTTCTTGACTTTAGCTAATCATAATTCTTTATCGGAATACGATATAACCCCCTTCTTTTTACAGCATCATTCACATGCACGTAAGTAGTTTTTAAGAAAGTTACAAACATCAATTTTTCATACAACTATTTATTAAAAATAATTGAAAAAAGGAAAAAAAAATATTTTCGTATAAAAAATGAGAAAAAAACATTTCTTCATCAAAACTCTCAGGCCCGTATTCTGTTCCGGGGTTTAGAGTTGTGCTGTCGCACGAAAATAGTAAGGGTAATGAGACGAGAATGCAACGCTGATTTGCACCTTGCTCGTATGAAGCGTCAGTGAAGCGTGGTCCTATCGTACGAAAGTAACTTCAGATGACGTGTCATTCGGGATCAAATTATGGTAACAAATTTCTAAGAATTCTAAACTAGGGGTATAGGTGGTTTAGAATTTGATATGGCTTTGCAGTTTTATGTCGAGGAAGCTAATTATCTATTTTTCGTTAACTTGAAAGTTACAGGTTGTTAAAAACTTTGTTTAAGATGAGCTCCATGATAGAACTGTCCAACAACGATTAAGATTATTGCGATTGATTAATGATTCAAATGAATTTTCCGACACGATTGAAGTGAGAATTTGAACTGACATATTGTAGAAAGGACAAACTGACGGCAAAAGAACCAACAATAAACTAATGGTGGAAGTCCACTTGTCATTACAACTGGAAATAACGGACTTTGAAGCTAGTTTGAGAACAAGATTTGAGAAGGTCTTGATGAATTATTTCATGCGCGTATTCTGGGGGGGGGGGCTTCACGGCCCGGGCCCGCCCCAATATTGAACTCTTAGGGTGGCGCCAAAAATTTGACTAAAATGTAAAAAAAACAAAAAAAAAAACGGAAAAAAATGGGTAGAATATTGAGGTGAATAACCTCTCAAACTC
>CALNVZ010000174.1:74077830-74138058 GCA_940671915.1 Paracentrotus lividus | reverse complement strand
CCCCCCCCCCCCGCTTGTTTGTGAAAAAATTTGAGTGTACCTTTTAGCTCGCCCGGTGTAATGTTGAAAAAAATAGGATGTACCTTTCTGGATCCACCACTGGGGGGCGCCAAAATAAAAATCACATCGGGCCCCCCGGGGTGCCAAATCCTGGATACGCGCCTGATTTTGGATGTTTTTTGTCGCGCAGACGTCTCAGAGACGTCTCCGAGATATTCCCACGACCAAGCGCGGCGATTTCATGTCACGAAGGGGAGGCGGGGGGACAGAAACACCCAAAAGTGAAAAAATAATATACTCAAAATTTGCATACTTCGCACATTATGCAGAAACTAATGAAAATGATTGCGAGCGCGAAGCGCGAGCCGGTAATTTTGCCTTATAATAACATTTAGCATCTTATTTGACATAAATTTTACCTCTTTATTAGCTTCACAAGCTAATCACTACATACTTGTTCATTTTCAAAAATCGAAGGGGGACGATCCCCCCTTAAAAAAATCGAGGGAGGGGGGACACGTCCACCCTCCCGTCTCCCCGGGATCGCCGCGAATGCTCGCAACAGAAAAAAAGATATTTATGTCGAAGACGTCCTGGAGTATCCGAGTCGCGGGGACAAAGTGAGATACCACCTTTATGGTGGTATCTCAAGTTATTTGCCATGAGACTGATTTGAGACTGATTTGGGACGGGTTTGATACGGTTTTGATTTTTGTCGGGGAAAGATCTAAAAGTGGTGGCACAGACGTCTCATGAATCTCCGCGACATCTCATGAGTCGAGGGAAAATAGAACATGCTTACGAATGTGTGTGTGTTTTTTTTTTCTGTCGTGGAGACGTCTCTGATGATACATGAAACAATTATCGGAGACGTCTCCGAGTGTTCGAGTCTCAGATACATCTCCGCGACGTCAGATACCACCTATACGTCCATAATTTCTACAGAGGAGAAAAACACCATTATCATTTTCAACTTAGAATGTAAACTTATGTTTTCTTTCAAGACTACTGAATTATTAATGGCACTTGACATAAAATAGGCCCACTTGATTTCCGTTTTTGCATATATTAGTGTGTAGCTATGTGAGACAAGAAACGTGTTTGTCAGTCATAGCAACAACTAGTTATGCAAATTGGATTCAAAATACTAAACGAGTAGTTCATTCTGGCAATTGGTTCCGCCCTGAATCTGAAACCTTTGTCCGTTGTCATTGTGCTATGTCAGTCATAACCTGGAACCGCTAAGCTTCTCAAAGAAAAGATAATCCGTGCTTTGATAATATACCTTGTTAAGCATGGATTACATTTTTCATCACAATAAAAGAATTTCCCGCTCCATTTCAAATATAGCGAGCATACATACATACAACATGTACAAAAAATACACACAAAAAGAATGGAAACAAATTCCACCATTCTTCAAAGGTCCATATTATTTATAATTATTCGATAGATGTAGGGATTTCGAGGCCGAGTGGATATTGTTAATGAACATTGACGTTTTATTGTTTATGTGTATTTATATTTACATTTTACCCCTCCCCATTATTACAACTTTTGCCCCTCCCAAATAAGAAAAAAAAGAAAGAAGAAAAACAAACATACAAAGTAGTAATAAGGAAAAGATTGATGCGCATGCACCTAACCTGAGACTTTTGCGCATGCATGTAGCGTGATATCGGAATCAAATTCAACGTTTCATTGCTTTTGGCCAAATATGGACACTTCACATTTGTGAAAGAAAAATTCGTGGAGCTATTTAGGAGATTAATACAAAAGAATAGAACTCCCTTTCCACCTCCCTGGTTAATTGTTTCCATCCCAGGTCACTGATTTGTTAATGAATAGGACGTGATATTTAAAAATGCATGACAAGCAACAATGCACAACACTCGGCAGTCAAAGGATAAAGCGGCTACAAACAATCATTCTTGCGTCATTATTTCAATGGATTTCCGGTTTTATCTTGTGCATTTCAGTGCACGAGAAACTTCCAGCTGTACGGAAGTTGTACACGTTTGGGAGGTTTTTTTCGTGCTGGGAGTTTTTTCTCGTACGGTGCTATTGTTCGATTCTATTGTCAATTGCCGTACAACTCTAAACCACGTAACAGAATACGGGCCTCTCTGTTTTCGATTTCAGTCTGATTTCAAAATAGCACAAGCGTTATGACAATTTAATACTCTTTATTTTGACATCAAAGTTAGTGTGTTTAGAAAATGAATTCTGCTATTTTTATTCAAAATAGAATTTTTTGTAAAATGGGCACTCATTTTGGACGCCCCCGGCTGTAGGGGCCTTATGCAGCAGAGATGCACTGCCAGATGTTTAGTTTGGTAAATGTGGGGTTCTTTTTCATGTTTTCCAATACTCAGCTGCTGGTACCTCGTTCATCTACTCAAAATCATGTCTGACTAAATGATTTGAAGTATCTACATCTATAATTATTCTTATGTATTTCATTATTTTATGAATTTCGTATGTATTGTATTGCTTTTATTCTTACATGTATATATCTATGTTTTCCATTGTTTTAGGAATTTTAATACTTCAGGCCTTCATTTAGATTTAGTTTTATTCTCAATGAACAATAAAAGGACCATTCTTGGTCACGTGTGTGACCGAAATTATGCAAAATCTTGACTTTAATTGGCTATAACTCTAACAATTTTAAAAATTACTGATTTAATGTTTATATCGATGCTAATTATTTTGGTTGGCTTCATTTGTTAAATATTTTTGTGAATTTACAATATGGTGATGTTCAAGTCATGAGGTCAAAAAGAAAGTGGTCACGTGTGTGACTTCACAGAAGGCATGATTTTTAAAAGTTCAATTTCATTTTGAAATTCCTGTGAGTTTAAAAATGATGAAATGTTCTTATTGCTGTGTGGAGATATGCATTATGGACCTGTTAACCAAAAATACACTGAATAGGAGTCATCTCTGAAATTTTCTTTTTTTATCTATTATTTTATATCGTGATGTCGGGTCACGTGTGTGACATTTAGTGGGTCACGTGTGTGACCTATGGCAATTGTACAAGAAATGAATATATTAATGTATTATGCATAAATGTACATTTTGAGCATATTAACTATATCCGCATGTGGTAATTTTTTATGAGCTCCTAGTCAGTTCAATGGGGGTGTTTTGGTAGCTGTTAAGACTGGGGGCGGGGGCGGGTAGGGAGGGGGCCATGATGCCCCCTTAGCAAGTCTTGCCGTTGAATCGCAGCGGGAGCGGCCCGAAAATTTGCCGACGATGGGTGAGTGTTGAGATGTAACTACAAGAAGCACTGTTAATTTTCCACATAAATATAATATTTTATTTTATTGAATTAATTATGGCTAATTTACTGCATTTGCATGAAGTCATAATTTTTGTGGTGCGGAATTGACAAGACCTACAGCTTCTAGAATGCTAATTTGTGTTTGCAATAATCTTCTATAGGATCCTACAAGTGTATTTGGAAAAAATATTGGTATCGAATAAATTCCTTATGTTATTTCATTGTTTTATGAATTTCTTAGTATTTCCTTGTTTTTCGACCTTTTGTTTGTTTGTTGTTTGTTTCTTTTGTTTGTTGTTTTTTTTCGCAAAATTATTGCGAACCATTTGGGAGCATAATAATGCTAAAATAAATAATTTCACCTGAAAGTGAAATAATATCAAATTTATGAGCCCCCACCCAGCGGGTCCGTGTGTGACAATTTGTTTGCTAATTATATATTCAATTAAAACTGTCATGGATTCATATTTAGTGAATGCGAGGTACTTTAAATCTAGCTTTGAAGAAATAATTATAATATACAGATGAGCATGGTTAAGACGGGCATAAACTTTTTGTGTTTTCTGGTTGACTTGTGTGTGACTTTTGAGGGCAATTAATTTCCAGGGTTGATAATTCAATTTACAAACTTATTTTGGGGGTTAGATAAAGGATATAGTAGAATAACAATATAAATGACAGTAATCCAAATAAGGAAGTCAGCATATCCATTCCAGTCAGGGTTAAAAAATGATATATCATTTACGTTTTTTTCCATTTAATTTATCATTGTTTAATTTGTTATGCAAATGAGCCATGAACAATTGCAAAAATCACAGAAAAACATCAGTTCATGAACTTCAGACATGCTCTATTTGAATATGCAGCTTAAAATCAAAAGCAGAATTTATTTGTCCCAAAAGGTTCACTTTTCAAAGAATGCCGAATAGCCTGGTCCTTTTTTTTTAAAGGCATGACATAGTTGGTCACACATCCGTGACCGTGGGTCACGTGTGTGACAATTTCCAAAGTTAATTAACAACTAAATTATCAGCTATCATGCTTCATATTTGGTGAGATGCAAGGCACATTATATCTAGCTTTGGAGAAAAAATTGTAATAATATAGAACCATGGTTTCGGGGGGCATTACTTTTCGTGTTTTGGGGTCACGTGTGTGACATTTGATGGCAATTAATTTCTTTAGTTAATTTATTAAAACAATCAATTCAACACCATTATTTTTCATTTAAATTTAAAGGAATGAAGTTAAACAAGGGTATAATGACAATAATCAAGTAAGGAGACCAGCATATACAATAAGTCAGGGTCAAACAAATGATAATTGTACGTGCCATTTTTTTTCCATTCAAATTTTTTGCATGTTAATTTATGCAAATGAGCATGAAAAATTTGTAAAATTTAGATAAAATATGCATTTCATGAAACTTCAGACAATGCTCTACATGAATGTGTAGCTTGAAAACAAAAAGGACAAACTTTATTTTTTCCAAAAAAGGTTCACTTTTCAAAGAATCGCCCAAAAGCAGTCTACAGAACGATTTACCTGTGATTTATACAGTGCGTCCCAAAAAGAACTATACACTTTTGAAATGGCTGCCAAATAAAAAATATATGATTTTAGGGTAATGGTCACACACGCCTAATTACCGACAGAGAGCGAAAAATATTCATTTGACCCAACCCTTCCGAAAATTGTGTAACTTTGAACAGCTGATAGACAAAAATGTGGGCATATGATTCACATTTAAGAATGGTTATAGGAAGGGCAATCATTAAGCTTCGTATGCTAAAACTGGGAAGAAATCAATGTTAAGGCTTGGCACTATATTAGAAGCGCAAGGTTTGATATCAAATTCTTACTTTTGACTGCCAATTGAGTCAGTTTCGGCATGAGGGAGCGCTATATCGATTTATTTTTAAAATAACCCGGTGAGCAGCTAGTTTCTTGGCTAAATTAGAAAGGAGGAATAATTTGTCTATCCGTTCCACATGACCAATCACCGAGTGAATTTAAGGCTGATTTTATATAAATTTATCAAACCTCAAAATTAACACGAAGTCTCTATGAGGTCATAATTACAGGTGTCGCCCCTGAAGGCCTTTTGCGGGTGTTTGATGACATTCGGATACATATTTCGGGGTGGGTCGTAGAAAAGGCTTAAAACACGCTGTAATTATAATATACTTGGAATCATAGGTCAGTTTTAAGGTTTTAAGTATTTCATCAAACTTCTGGAAAGTCAAGTAGAGAGACAAGGGGAGAGAGAGAGAGAGGGGGTGGGAAGGATCAGATAAAACTGAATGTGTCCCTCACTAAAGCGACTAGAATATTTCCGTGCCCCTATTTTATACTATCATAACTCAGTAGCAACTTTTCAACTAGAATTAATTCAAACTAGTAACCATGTTTTTTATGTCTTGTTATTGTCTGGTGACTAACCCCGGCCCAAATTATAAATTTCCGTGTAAAAAATGTGAAAAACCTGTAAAGAAAAACCAGACTGGCCTTTTTTGTTCCACTTGCCAAAAGTGGCACTATACAAAGTGTGAAGCCATAAGTGCACGAGAATACACGAGACTGTATCAAAACCCAAATGAAATTTGGAATTGTTTAAATTGTTCTCTCCCTCATTTTTGTGATTCACTATTCATACCATCCATTACAAGAAATGTTGTTCATATCAAAACGCACATGACTCCACTTGATTCTGTTTTTGATACTTCAACAATTGATAAAACATCACTTTATGAGGGGTTTGATAACAAGTTCGAAGGAAAAGGGTTGCATTTTGTTCATTTAAATATTAGATCGGTCCTGAATAAAATTTCAGAACTTCGACTTCTCTTTACTAAACGTAGAATATCTATTATTGCGTTAACTGAAACGTGGTTAAATTCGTCTGTAAACGATGAAGAAGTCTTTATTGACGGATATAATATTTTATGTTGAGATTGTACATTTGGGCAAGGAGGTGGCGTTTGCCTCTACATAAAAAATGACCTTGCATTTAATATAAGAGATGATTTGGTTTCAGAAAGTAATGAATCATTGTGGATAAATATTTTATTGCCTCGGACAAAACGCATTATAGTGGATGCTCTTTACAGACCCCCTAAACACCATAATTTTATTGAATCACTGTCTGACACTTTAGAAAAATTAACAATTAAAGATGATGAAGTTATAGTTTTGGGTGACATGAATATTTGCCTTTTAAGAAAGTCCCCATTATCCAAAAAATATGAGAATGTATTGAATTTGAATGGTTTTAAGCAACTTATAAATCTGCCTACTCGCACAACTCAGACAACCTCCTCGTTAATAGACCACGTATTAAGTAGTAAAGTAGATCATAATAGCCAAAGTGGTGTTATTGATCTTGGTATAAGCGACCATTCTTTAATTTATTGCACAAGAAAGATTATTAGGCCCGTGTTTGGGCACCACAGATCTATATCCATTAGGAGCATGAAAAGTTATAATGTAGATGATTTCAACTTAAATTTATCCAGAGTCGACTGGTCTAAAATAACAGAATGTAATGAAGTAAATATGGCATGGGAGAATTTTAAGACTATATTTTTATCATTAGTTAATATGAGTGCACCTTTGAAAGATGTAAGGATTAAGCAAAGAACTGAAAAAATGGATGAATAATGAAATTATCATGTTAATTAAGGAAAGAAACGTAGCTTACATGAATATGAAAAAGGATAATAGCAATTTGGAGCTCAAAAGAAAATACAATGTTCTAAGGAATCTGGTACAAAGAAAGGTAAAAAGAGCTAAAGTTGAATATTTTCAAAATCAAATTGAGGAAAACAAACATGAAAATTATGGAAGAATTTGAAGGGTTTAGGTCTAAAAGGAAAAGGGAAAACTACTCAAGAGACAGTCATTAATGTACAGGGAGAATTAAGTCATGATAAAACTAAAATTGCAAATGAGTTTAATCATTATTTTACGACTGTAGCAGACAAGTTAGTTAATAAATTACCATTAAAAACCAACAAATATCATATCATATTATGACGAGAAAGGAATCTCGAAAGATAGTTTTCATTTTCCCCCGTTAGTGCAAAGTTTGTTTTGGATGAATTAAAAAAACTGAAAATTTCTAAAAGTACTGGGCTGGATATGATACCAGCAAGATTTTTAAAAGACGGGGCAAGAATTCTGTATGAATCATTAAGTTATATCATAAATGTATCTCTTATGTCCTCTACTTTTCCCGACGACATGAAAATTGCGAAGGTAACTCCTCTTCATAAAAAGAAAGATAAAACTGATTTTGGCAACTATAGGCCTATCAGCGTTTTAAGTGTTTTCTCAAAAATTTTGGAAAAATCTGTTCATGCACAAATAGAGAAATACTTTCAAGAAAAAAAAGTTAATTTATGAATTTCAATCCGGTTTTCGTAATGGATACTCAACTGAAACCTGTTTAATACATTTGTCGGATTTTATTACGAATGAAGTTTCTCAAGGGCGCTTTGTTGGAATGGTTCTTCTGGACTTACAAAAAGCCTTTGATACTGTTAATCATAGCATAATTTTAAAGAAATTAGAGGTCATGGGGTTTGGATTCTTCATGTGTCAAATGGTTCAAATCTTGTTTAACTAATCGTCATCAAGTGGTAACTATGCAAAAGGTATTATCTGATTCCCTGCCTATTAAATGCGGAGTTCCACAGGGAAGCATTTTAGGCCCTATTCTTTTTATGTGTTATATTAATGATATTTGTTCTTGTGTTAACGGTTCTAAATTACTTTTATATGCTGACGATAGCGTTTTACTATATTCAGACACTAACTCTAAGACGATTGGAGAAAAGCTTAGTACAGAACTTGCAAATTGCATTGATGACCGACAATAAGCTCAGTTTACATGTTGGGAAAACAGAAAGCATTTTATTTTGTTCAAAGGGAAAGTTGAAACATGCACATGATTTCAAGGTAACCTATAATAATCAGGTGATTGTAAGAAAAGATTCAGTAAAATACTTAGGAAAAGATTTAACAAGTGATTTATCATGGACAGGATTGGTAGACTCAATTGCTAAAAAGTCTAATCCTCGTTAAAAATTTTAATGTATGAATACAAAATCAAGATGAATTCTATGTTTTGCTTTAATTCAATGCCTGTTTGACTATGCCAATGCAGCTTGGTTCAGAAGTCTGGGCAAGCCTGATAAGAAAAAATTAAGGATAATTCAGAATAAGGTTGTAAGATTCATTAACGTTTTAGGCCCAAGAACACATGTCGGTAGTAATGAACTTGAAGAAGCAGGTTTACTCTATGTAGATCAAAGGTCTAAACAATTAGTGTTGCACCATGTGCATAAAATATTCTACTCAGATACTTTAGATCATTATACAGCTAATAATTTCACTCGTGTCTCAAATATCCATGAACACGTAACTAGAAATAGTCATTTTAATTTCGTTTTACCTAATCGTGAAGGATATACAGGAAACACTTTTTATTTTTATGGTATCCAATGCTGGAATTCTCTTCCAAATCATGTAAAAGCTATTAAGAAGTTTATCAATTTCAAGAGTGTATTAAAGCAACACCTAAAACAGGAAACTAGCATAACATGCAGATAACAGCTTAGTCACAATAAATCATTGTTTTTATAGAGTACAATTATGTTAAACTATAATTTGCTTGAATGTATTAATATTTAGTAAAATTTTTGTTGGTGGATTCGTTCATCTTTTGTATTATTATCTGTTGTTATATGTATGTAATAATTTAGTTATTATATTTTGTTCTCATTATGTCATATATTTCCTACGTTTCACTAGAAAGGACCCCATTCATGCCATTGTAAATAAGCCTTTTCGGCTTTCATGGGCTATCCTTGTCGATGTTTCTTTCTTTTCTATCATAAATTTTCACTCGACGAATTAAATCAAATCAAATCAAATCAAATCAAATCATGATCCTTATTAACGTGTGTTTTGGGCTGCCAAGAGTTTCTGACCTCTACAGACGCCCCGACGCCCCCCCCCCCGCCCCCCCCCCGGCTCTCTCTTTTCTCTCTGCGAAGGTTTTAAACCTGTTAAATTTTTGTTTTATGAAAGGGGGTGGGCGTAGTCCGTGATTACAGCCTCTCCTTCAATCGTTGCAAGGTATTACAATCAGAATTAAGTAAACCAATACACGCTGTATGGCGACTTCTATAGCTAATAGAGCCGTGTGCAAGCGCTCATTCTTTCACCTCTAAAGTGACTATTACTAAAGTAAATTGCAAAAATTTGGTAGCATTCTTCTCAGTAGGATATGTTCGTTATGTTGAAATAAAAATATTTTTGATTCTTAGAATTCACCTACAATATGATGAAATTAACATGTATGGAAAGCTAATTGTCCCAACTTTCATATGACACCAAAAACTCCGAAATAAGTCATGCATGAATGAGCAGCGTTCACTTTTGTAAAGGGTATGGAAATTAGGGTGCGCAGGAATTGCCCTACCAATTTGTATGAGGAAAGTCATTTAGAGCTTATGGAATTGAGGATGATATGCAGAATTACTGATCAATTATGATGAGTTGGGGTTTGCTAAGTGAAATTTGTGAAATTGGGGATTACAATTTCATGCATGAGTGAACAGGAATATGTATTTTCTATTGTTGCATTGTAACTTTCCAAGGTATATTTAGTGAGGTCCTTCAGTGGTGTGTTTAATCTCTCTCTTCCTTTTCTCTCCTTTCCTCTTTCTCTCTCTCTCTCTCTCTTTGTATTCATCCCTCTCTCTCTCTCTCTTCTTTCTCTCTCTCCCTGACTCCCTCCCTCTCTCTCTCTCTCTCTCTCTATCTCTCTTTTTTTTGCATGGGTGTGTTTTTGACCATTCATATTCATTGGTTTCTACTCCAAATATATTGGCTACCTTCCCGCATCCCGGTCTACTCACATTTACCCAAATTGGGATGGTTGATGACAATCTATCAATCTATCAATCAATCAGTCACATAAATTAAACAATCAACACCCAGCTAGCAATCACTTAATCAACAGTGCACCAGTCTCCAAATGTTTCAACTAATCAATCAAGCATTACATCATCTTCATACAGTTATTTCAATCATCTTCATACAGTTATTTCAATCACCATGTCTTACTGTTGTCCAATAAATTAATCAACTCAATTGATCAACTAACCAACTATCCAATAGCAGTTTGGACTTTTGTCAAGGATTATGGTACAGTGTAACACAAATTTGTGAAATTAACATGTCAGTCTTTTTTTCAGTTGAATTTTGTTCTTTTCGATTTTACAATCCATCCTGTAACAAAACAAAAATGAGGGGGTAAAGTCCGATAGTGCAAAATGAAAATAAAAGTCTGTACGTTCAATGCTCAACGTGTCCTCCTCCTCTTTCGATGCACAACCTGTTTGTTGAAGAAAAAAAAGAAGAGTGTCGCTGATGTTGGACATTCAAACAATCCAAAAGATGATGAAAACGATCATCAAAAGTGATCAAAAAATTACCCTGCATCTCACCTGTTCTGCACCCCATCCTGACTACCACTAACACACCACTGAATACACCTTGGAAAGTTACAATGCAACAATAGGAAATACATATTCCTGTTCACTCATGCATGAAATTGTAATCCCCATTTCCACAAATTTCACTTAGCAAACCCCAACTCATCATAATTGATCAGTAATTCTGCATATCATCCTCAATTCCATAAGCTCCAAATGAATTTCCTCATACAAATTGGTAGGGCAATTTTCCTGCGCACCCCAATTTCCATGGATAATGAGCTTTCCATGCCATACATGTAAATTTCATTACCTAAAATTATATATTTTTTATTTGGCAGCCATTTCAAAAGTGTATAGTTCTTTTTGGGACGCACTGTAGAGTAAAATAGGAAACCTGACTTTGCCATTGGTTTTGTACACAAAATGACGAAAATCTCAAATTTCGGTTTGACCTTTGGCCATGAAAGGCCAAATAATTATCTTGTGGAATGATCGATTTCAATGGACTCGGTGTCAATAGATCCGTACGTCTGCAAGGAAAAAATATATAAAATGGCATTACTGAAAACGCGGCGGTTTTGATAGAGCAAAACAATTTGTCTAGGGGTGTCCTCAGAGACCGGCCAAACCGGTAATTAAAGGGTTAAAACTATAATTCCCCCTCTTCAGTACTTTCTTCACCACTATTTGCAATTTTGACACTGCCATTGGATTTATCAGGCTGAGAAACATATAAATAGACACCAGAATCATCTTTAAAGCCCTTGAAATAAAATAATTACAGCTTTTTCAAATTTTGAAAAACCTCTCAATTTTCACCAGATTGTCTTAAAATTGGTGGCATATCGATCAGGACAATGAGCTGATTGAAATAAGATAGCACAAACTTGGTTTTGAAACATGACCCATTTATAGCCCATCTCTAATATAATGCACAATGAAATTTTTCAGCTCGCGCTTCGCGCTCGCGGATACTAAATAGGGTCTATGATACACGATTAACTACAATTTTTAGGCTAGAAATGCCCCTTTCTTTATTCCATATATATCTTTTAAAACCCCAAATAACTCAAATTTTTACCTCAAAGTTTTCATCTCACGCTTCGCGCTCGTGGATACTAAATAGGGTCTATTAATGCACAATTATCTCAAATAATAGCTAAAAATTTTCGGCTCGCACTTCGCGCACGCTTTGCTTTTTTTCATTAATGAAATACCAAACACATTCTTAAAAGCATCAATTAAAATGCAATTTTTTGGGGCGCACCCCCTATTCATCCGAATATATTTCTTTTTATGCCTCTGGTCTCAATTGCCCCTTTTCAATCTCGACCCCCACTTTCAACTTCGTTCCACCGCCTCTGGCATAACATGCCATTCTTCCAGGTAATTAAATGGCATAGTTTGCGCTCGCAGCGTCTGATGTAATTATAATGGGAGTAATAATCGTATTCATGGTGGTAATTTAAAATACATATTCAAACCACTAAAGTTTTGTTTAAAATATTCCGATTTTCTTTTCTTTTTTTTTTTTTTTTTTTTTTTTTTTTTATTGCTAGTATACATTATTTTGTTTCATAGGAGTAAAAATGAAATTGTTTATATTCCTCGTTTTAGGTCAGTATAGGCCTATATATCGGGGAATGTTTTAAACTTGCGCTTCGCGCTCGTTTGCTCGCTCCACTTGCAAGATTTTTTTTTTCAAGTTGCCCCCCCCCCCTTTGGAAAATCCTGAATCCGCGCCAGTATGCAGATCACTGTTACACGCAAACCATACACCCACCAACCCAGACACTTACACACCCGCACACCCTCCACAAAAATACACACACATTTTCAGGCACGCATGCGGTAATTTTGGAGTAAAAATCGAAATCAATATTTTTGGGAATACTGCCTACGTTGTCTACGTGAACAGATTATGATCTATGATCTGAATAAAACCAAATAATAGACTTTCAACGTTGATTATTTTACTGCCATAATAGTTTGTAAATCACATTTAAATGAAAGGCCTATACAGTGCGTATCAATAAAAACGGGACAGTTTTGAAAAGTCTGTCAAAGTTTTGTTTTAAATCATGATGTCTATATTTTTATGTTAATAGATGCTCTGAAGTCTTATCTTTCAAATGCAATTTAAAAAAAATGAGTTTCGTTCATGCTTGAGTACACACAGAACATTTGTCGGGGCTCAAAAAACGGCTTGCGCACAAATGGAAAATTGAGAATTACAATCATCAGACTTCTTGCTAATCAGCAGTCTTCCTCCAATTTTTTTCTTCATCCTTGCCATCTTTTTTTTTTAAATTATGATTTGAAATTCATTTACAAAGCTATTTATTTACTTTAATTGTTCTGTTTTTGTTTCATTTTAATATGTTATCTTTTTACAAAAAAAAATATTCCTTTAAACTTTTTGTTGTTTGTTTGTTTGTTTGTTTTTTTGTCAACCCATAAGAAAGGGGATTGGTTGGTTGTTTAATTGAATGTTTATTGATTGATTGATTGATTGATTGATTGCTTTGTTTATTTGTTTCGTTCATGCCTGAGTGAACACGGAAAGTTTTTGTCGAAGGTTAAAAAAAAAAAAAAAGAAATTGATAAATTCAAAGTGCATTATTTATTCTGAATCATTATTTCTGAATCAGGTACTCCCATTCGGATTGATTGTTACTTTTCACTGATCAATGATATGTTAGTCTTTTGAGTCGATTTCCTACGATTCTTCCAATGATTAATCAATCATTTGAACAATCTATCAAAAAATAATCGATCAATCGATCAATCATTCAAAGAAACAAATTAATTAATCAAACGATAATCGTTCAAAATGGTCAATCTATCAATCCTTCATTCAATCAATCGATCAATTAATAAATAAATCTAATCAATCAACTAACTAAATCCCTTTCTTGGGTTGACAAGATTTTTAATTTAATTTTTAATTTTTATTTTTATTTCTTTAGTTTGAAGGAATATTCAATGTCAAAAGATAACATATTAAAATGTGAAAAAACAAAAACAAACAAAAACAATTCAATTAAATAAATAGCTTTGTAAAGGAATTTTGATATCAAAATTCGAAAATAATAGCAAAGATAATGAAACGGTTAAGAGTAAGTCTGCTGATTAGCAAAAGTCTGATGATCGTATTTCTCATTTTCTTCCATTTTGTGCGCAAGCCTTTTTTTGAGCCCCGACAAAAACATTCTGTGTGCGCTCAAGCATGAACGAAACGTATCGTTTTAAATTGCATTGAAAGATAAGACTTCAGAGCATCTTATTAACATCAAAATATAGACATCATAATTTGAAAAGAAATTTTGACAGACTTTTCAAAACTGTCCCGTTTTTATTGATACACCCTGTATTTAGGTATAAGACCCGATTACACATATCATTGTGTCAAACTGATGAACTGTATGGAATATTCTAATGAAGGAGCCGAAAGATGACTAAGATTCAAATAGGTGACGGACGATAAAATGATATTACCCTTCGTCCTGATATACAGGATGATGACGATGATAATGAAGAGAACAGCGCCCCCAACAGATGCTCCTATGATGATTCCAAGACCGGATCCTGTCAAAATGTTCAATAAAAATTCAAATATTACAGTTATCTAGGCAAATGAGTTAATACTTGGTTAAAATAAGGAGTTGGCTTCTAAATGAGGGATGCAGCGTTTGATGGCAAGCCCATTCAACGCATTCTTTCTCCATTTTATGCTAGGAGTCCACTGGGCCGGCGCCACTTCGCGCCAAATAGTATGTGACTGGCGCGTAGTGGCGCCGAATTACTGTCCGCTCGGCATGTGTGTCGCCAAGTTGAATAAACTAGGTGTCATATGTCGTGCGCCAAATGCCACCTGGTTTGCTCCCAAATGTTGCGCAGTTCGATGATCAGTTTGTGCCAAAGGTCGACAAATTGGTTTAAACTTGCCGCAACTTTGCGCTTCTTGCCGACCATGCCTACTATATATAAATATCGGCCATCGGCTCACCTGGCTAAGACCCTCCTCAGCTGCTGTATGAACAACACCTCTACTAAATACAATTTTGATATGTCCGAGGCTTTTGATAATGTTGGAGTGATGATGCTGCTCCACCAGAAGATGATGGGAGATGCTGAGATGGCCTTTGCCTATCAACTTATAGTTGCAAACCTTGAAGAAGAAGAGCCTCCTAAGAAGAAAAGGAAGCACAATTGGTGGTTTAGAGCCATGCTCCACCCACAGCTGAGGGCCGAATGTGGACAGTACCACACTCTGATGAATGAGCTGAGGGAGAATGACAAGAGGAAGTTCGAGGACTACACCAGGTTGTCCCTATAGATGTTTGATGACCTGTTGATTAGGCTTACACCCAACTTGCAGAAGAAGGACACCCACTTCAGGAAGGCCATTCCCCCTGGTCTCAAATTGTGCGTCTTCCTGCGCCATCTCGCCACTGGGGTCACCTATGCCGAGCTGGGTTACAACTTCCGAGTGGGGAAGGAAACCATCCAGAAGTTTGTCCCTGATAATAGCCAGAGCGATAGTGGATGACTATGCTGCAGAATTCATCTCCCTCCACACAACCACTGAAGGTTGGGTTGTGGTTGCAGGTGATTTTGAAGCCAGATGGAATCTTCCTCACCGTCTGGGAGCCTTTGATGGAAAAAAATCCGTCTCCAGAAGCCCAATAACTCATGCAGCCTTTACTTCAACTACAAGCAGTGCTTCTCCGTTGTCCTGATGGCTCTCGTAGATTCAAAGTACCTGTACCTGTGGATCGATGTTGGTGGGGTTGGCCATCAGTCTGATGCCGAGATCTACAACAACAGTGAACTGAAGAGGTGCATAGATGCTGGCACTTTAGGCATCCCTGATCCAGGTCATCTTCGTCATGATGATGACGATCACCCTATGCCGTACTTCTTTGTGGGAGACGATGCCTTCGCCATGAGGACGTATATGATGAAGCCCTATTGAAGTCGTAACCTTGACCAACAGCAGAAGATCTTCAATTTCAGGCTGTCCAGGGCGAGGCGTGTTGTTGAAAATGCCTTTGGCATTCTAGCTCTGCGTTTCCAGTGCTTCATTGGCCAGATGAGACAGGAACCAGACACAATCCGCCTGCCTGTTGAAGCTGCCGTCATCATGGTCATGCTGCACAACCTCATCAGGAAGCGCTATCAGGCACTGGACGTCCGCATTTTGGACCAGGAGGATGCCCAGCACAACCTCATCCCTGGAGCTTGGAGGACTGCCGCCAACACTCAGGATTTGAACAGGCTCATCAGGGGAAACAGGGACACTGAGCTTGCCAAACGCCAGAGGAATACGCTCAAGTACTACTTGCATGGCAGGATCAGATGGTGTATACAACATTATGTACTACTTTTGCACAGGAGTAAAGACTGATTTGTGATTGTGATATTCTATTTTACTTTGGACCGGTGTGATGCATTTGTTAACAAAGTGCTCTTTGTCATATTGTATTGTTATATGAAAACATTTGTCATACTGATTTGTGTTATATAAAAAAAAAACTTAACTTGATTACATCGTGATAAAGCCCAATACTCATGACAATTATTTCCTTGTGTCAATATGTATGGTGGTGTAACCATAATTCGCGCAGAACCTTAATTCACGCACGACGGATATCTCAAAAAGTAATCAATATCGTGAAAATCTGATGGCACCATCAGAAAGAGGGACCAAAAATTGCTTAGGATCCAAACTTTTGTCACGGTATGTTGTATCGAATTGTGAAATTATTGACCAAACATCGAAAAAATGCGTGTCCGTTGCCAAAATTCCGAGTTTTTTTACAAGGGTTTGGAAATCATCATTTTCCGAGTTAATATCATAAAATTATGAGATGATATTAATATCATCTTATTCTATGAAATTTTGACTAACATTTACTGATATTCCCTTTCCTTAGACTGATGGAATTTCTTGATAAATCTTTGTCAAACGCTCGTGCGGGAATTAAGGTTTTGTTGACTTTTTCAGCAGAATGCGCGATCGTTCGATCGACATAGAATTTTGAAATCGCGATATCGTCGAAACCCTTTGACCTAGTTCACTTCTTCGTTTGGCGATTCGGAGTTTAGAATTTTGCCGTTTATTTGTAATCATAGTTTTCGTTGATTTTGAGTAAAACATGAAATATTGTTGATTGAATGAGGCAATTTTTATAATTTTTGTAATTTGCGCGAACTATGGTCTCCCCATCATACTATAAATGATAAAGGTCTAGTATTAAAATTGTATTGGAAGAGTGTAAACTTATACATATTTAGCAGTTAAATAATAGAATGTGTACCAAATATTCCCAAATGTAATTTATTTCCTAAACTGCTAAGTACTTTTGCTGTTTTGGTAAATTATTAAACAGCAAAAGTACAAAAGGCTCCGAACAATTTATAATATTTTATCGGAAACTGTCTGAAAGGATGATTAGATTTGCCTGGTGTAATCAATTAAACTCGATCATATATGTTTTAGAAGTGAAATAATTATTAGGATTACCAGGCACTGACGAAATATGAAAGGGAAGACAAGAAATTAAGACAGAGAAAGGCAGATAGAGAAAGAGTGAGCAGAAGGAGGAGGAGGAGATGGAGGAGTAGAGAAAGAGAGAGAGAAAGAGAGAGAGGGGTGGAAATTGAGGGGTGAGGGTTATCCAGGACGTTATTGTAGAGAGGTGTTTGGCAGTTCAAAAATCTGAAATTGTCAGTAAACATGGTAAAGTTGAGTCAATAATTAATCATTCAAAACCCAGTAATTTAGTAAGCCCAATTTTGTCTCAAATCTATAACTTGTTTGAAGATTCCAAGAAACAAAATATGAACGGAATTTCCTGACCTACAGGAGCATGCTTTCCGATGGATTCGAGAGCAGTTCGTCACAATTCCCAATTAGGAATCTATAATTTCCCAATTAAAGATTCCTAGCCCCCGTCAACTCAATCCCGTCCTCCCCATCTCCGACTGCCTTTGTTGCCTTTGGGGAGCAAAATTGACGAAAAAACTGCGTAGAGGTGTTGTCAAGTCGAATATACCGAGTGAGTCAGAAAAAAAATAGACACCTAGAAAAATGTCAATGAAAAGAAAACTAATTTACAAACACCAAATTATTATACATATTCCGAAAAAATAACTATTCCTGCATCTTTTGGTACCACTTTTGTGTGTTGAATCTACACGCTTGGATAAACACAGCGCATTTTTTGCGCGAACATGTAAATTTCGAATTGTGCCAAAGTGGGAATAAAATAAAAACAATAAAATGCTATCAAAAAGCAACTCCATCCTGATTAAAATAACATAACTTTTTACCGAAAAGGTCTTGCGCTTATTAACTTGACAGGGGTGTTGACTACATTTTGTGAGAAAATAAGATAGATCTGTAGAGTCAGGCATGAGTGAGCACACGTAAAAGGCAAATGATCACATTTCAAAAGTATTAAGAGGCCTTTTTAGGTCTGTCAGTGACAATTTACTCTTTGAAGTGTAGGGGAGACCGGGGGCAAATGTAACAAGGGGCAATTGTAGCAGGGGCTCCCATCCCTAGCAGAAACACGCTACAAACTTGACATTTGTACAGAGCATGCGCATTTCATCGCTCCACATGCTGTTTGAGTATTAGCAAATTTAACGGTTCGTGGAACTTTCTACAGCAGAAAAATAGTTTTTTAAGTAGGAAAGTAATATTTCACATTACCCATTGTTTTTCTTCTGGACAAATATGTGGATGAGCTACGGCTGTCATTTTTATATATATTTTATATATTTAGAAATTATGTTCTTAGGCCATATTTTGCTAACGTTTCAATGATGAATATCTAAGCTAAGATAGAAAAAAATATCTCCAAATATGGTCGCCCACCACAGGGGCAAATAGTAACAATGCCGTTTAGGAAATACTTTTGCCCCGTACCTAGCCCCGGGACAATTCAGCGCGCTGTCATCGCCCGTACAGAGCACGTAAACTTCTGCAATAATCCCATGCCATGTATATAACAAGTGGAAAATATAATGTAACTTGAGTCAAGCATTGTCATGTTTTATAATAATGAGCTTATGTGGTTAATGTTGTTTAAATCTTGGATCTGTCAAGTGCATAGATTTGATAAAGAAAAGCAATATGTTACAATTTCATGTGTTACAATTGCCCCCATAGCGTATTACAATTGCCCCTGGTTTAGGGGCAATTGTAACTCTCGACCTCGTGTTTTGAAATGATAATGGCTTCAAAATAAATAGTTACTTAACCCAAACCTATTCGTATGTTGAGCTAAGATATCCAAATTTCGTTTTACTTGATTTTAAGCAAGTATTTAGTTATAATAAAGTTGATAAGTCAAATTTGAAAAAAAGTGTTACAATTGTCCCCGGTCTCCCCTACTCATTCGTGGATTACTTGACGAATCAATTTATTTTTTACACTGAATCTAGTCGATAAGTGTAACAACACCCTTGCCAATTTATATGGCTCAAAACATTTTCCTTTAAAAGTAATGCTACTTTATTCGGAATGGAGATGCTTTTTTGTCCGCTTTTGTTGTTTCAGTGTTATCCCCACTCTTGCACAATTCGAAATTGACATTTTCGCAAACAATGCCTTGCATTCATCCAAACGTAACGATGTAACACACAAAATTGGTACCAAAAGATACTAAAAGAGTTACTCTTTCATAATATGTATAATAATTTGGGGTTCATTTATTAGTTTTCTTTTTATTGACATTTTTCTAGGTGTCTAGTTTTTGTTTACTCACTCGGTATAATCCTGCAATGCAGTCTTGCTTTTAAAGGCGGCAATTGGAGCCGAATGGCGAAAACTAAGTGGTATTTGGCGCGAAGTAGTCACTAATCGGGTGCCGTTTGGCACCAATTGGGTGCCGTTTCACTGTAAACATAAATTAGTCATTTTGATTAATAAAAATTAGTCCTGCCCTATGTCTGAAATGACTAGAATTAATTAGTCGAATGACTAATGTTTAGTCATTTCAGACACTTTTGGATTTAGCCAGATGACTAGAATTAATTATTCAGATGACTAGAATTAATTAGTCGAATGACTAATGCTTAGTCATTTCAGACACTTTTGGATTTAGCCAGATGACTAGCATTAATTAGTCAGACAAAGCCAAATATTACTCAAATGACTTAGGCCACATTTTATGTAAACACAAAAGAAATGAAGCAACTAAATCTCTTCTTGATTTAAAAAAGATTTATTTCAACACAATCGGGCTATACATATTAATAATAATAATAATAATAATAATAATAATAATAATAATAATAGTAATAATGATAATAATAATAATAATAATAATAATAATAATAATAATAATAATAGTAATAATGATAATAATAATAATAATAATGTTTTTCATTGTCAACTCAAGAAAAAATAGTTACAAAATTTCATTTTTACATAGTACAACATAAATTATAAAAATGTATAGCATAATAGTTAACATTATCACGATAGCAGATACTCTGAATTGTTGTAATGATGATTAAAAAATAAATAGTCTGCCAAGACATCATGGTGTTATTACTGTACTAAAAGGCAAATTTGTGAGGCCAATACACTTAAATAGCATAGGAGGAAGAGAGTGAGAGGGTGAGGAAGACACAAAGTAAAGTGAAAGGAGAACAAGATGGAAGGACAGAGGAAGAGAGAAACCAGGATAGAGAAGTATGGAAAAGTCTAATACAAATCTATATATATATATATATATATAAAATAAAAAAAGTAAAAAAAAAAAAAAAAAAAGTAAATTAGAACGCATACGTGTAAATTCGAAAATATTGGTTTCAATGAAGAAATTCCAAATCATCACCTTCACTTCAAATAATATAATAATTGTGTATACGTATTGCTTTGAATATGTACATGTATACATGACATGTTGCATTTCACTACATACAGTACATTCAGACAAGGTAAAGTATGTGGTACAGTGTAATATCAAGGTTTGAATAAAAGAACATTATGCAGGATAGAACCAAAAAATCAATAGAATATAATATAATAAATGGAAATAGAATGTACCTGAAGTTCATCTTATCTTGGAAAGTTCAGCAATAACAAATAGCACATATTACCCCAGCTCAACAAAGGTACAACTCCATTCAATACTCTGAGAAAGTCTTTAATCGTCCGATAGCACGTTCAACGTAAACCCTTGCTGATTCAATGCGACGTGTCTTGACTGTGGCGTGTGTGTTGAGTTGCTTCCCATGTACAAATGGTGGTATGTTTAGTGTTGCTCCCCTTTCTGCTAGGAGGTCTCTTATGAGTAAACCACGATCAGCCATGACGTCATCTCCATGTTCAATGTGGTTCAAGCAACCAGATTCTTGTGTGATCTTTTAATCTGATACACTACCTGTCCAAAGCTGAGAGAGAAAAATGAAGGTACCCCTTGGAAATATTGAACTAGGAGCTTGAGAGTATTGTGATGTTTATAAGATGACCAAGTTATTCTTTGAGAACAAGGCGTTGAAAATGACATTAATATTGCCAAGCTCTAATTAAAGAAATGTTGGCATTCAATTGGCGAAATAAACCATTTGGTCCAATATCTAAAATACACTCCTTCTAAAAGGTCAGATTGTTATTCAAAAATGATTTTCATGTATAGATTCAAGTACAGAATTATAGAACATGAAGTGAACATACCTCAGATCTAGCTCTAGAAGCTTTCGGTGTGCTGAATCCCTTCCAGTACCTCATTTTGATGCCTTTTCTTTCAGAAAGTTGAACAAATAGTCAGCAGGACCAGTTTCAATCATGTAAAAGGGAGAAGAAATATCATGTTATGAATTAAAATAATAGGAAATATTGTTATGTACGTGTATACATTGCTCATGATTATTCATCATTGCAAAATAGGTGAACAATCAGAAATACAACTCACCGGTATAAAAGAAGTAGGAATCGTCTGATGAAGAAACACATTCTATGAATCTGGAGCGCGTGAAACTGAAAGCCCGTGGGTCTTCCGTCTGTCTTCGTAGGATGCAAGGTGTTTGAGTGATACTTCTGTTTGCGAAGCTTTATCTGTGTTGAATGTGATAGAGATGTTGTAGATACGATGGAGGCGTCTGGCATTCTGCATGAAAAATTAATGAAAAATGAATGTTAATTAAAAAATGTTTTTATTTATTTCATTTTTTTGGGGGGAGGGGGGTGCACCATCTCATCTTTTACAAATTAAAATTTGATTCTGGCAAGAGTTCCTTTTGCGACAGCCACCAAAATTGGAAAATAAAAATGTGGAAATGGTTATAATAATATTTTAAATATAGACGAGAGTCTAGGGTTATATAGGCCGAGTTAGATTTAAAACATTTTTAATAATTAAAACAAAATATATATATACACGAATAGTGGGAGTCGAACCCTAGTCATCAGCGTCACTATCATACTCTCTCACCACTACACCAACGAGACGACTTGCAAACTACCGAGGACTTTTTTATTCTTGAATCAATCTTGAATAGCAAAAGCTGGACGTTCGATATATTAAACTAGACGCGCATGCGCACAAGTGTCACTGTGTTTATATCGATTTATTTTGAGTGGCTGTCGCAAGAGGAACTCTTTCCTTGATATTCAATGATACTAATTATCGATCATAATATCATAACTCTAATCATTCAGCAGACCATCCGAGTATGGATTGTATTCTGTAATTTCCACTACAAATTACTAGTAGGTCTATAGTTTGATCGACTGTGAATTTTACGTGCGCGTACGTGCCGTAGGCCTGTCATTTTGACCAATAACAAGTCATTTAAAGGCCTACAAGTCATTTATTAGTCATTTGACCGATATAACTAAGTCATTTGTTAAATGACTTGTTCATATTGGTCGAAATGACTTACCTAAACTAGTCTTGACTGCGGTAATTAAGTCATTGAGACTGGACTAATATAAATTAGTCGTGTTGACTAATTTATAGCACCAATGACTAATTTATGTTAACAGTGTTGGAGCGCTTTGGCGTTTTGACCGTCCGCGTTTGTTGGAATTATTTGGCTCGTAGTGGGCCAAGTGTCGCCATGTTGCGCAAAATCTCATCGGTGCAACTTGGCGCACCACCATTACATTCCAGTTGATTCCAATCGGCGGATTGGTTGCGCCACTTGGTGCCACTTGGTGGACATTTCGCGCTGAGTTTGAAATTTTCGTCGCGCCAGATTCAATATTTGGTGCCATGAGCCAGTTGGGAGACAGTTAACGCCACTGCATGCCACTAGGCACCTTATTGGCGACACTAGGCGCACAGCAAAAAGGACAAAAATTGCAGTGGCGCGAAGTGGCGCCGGCCCAGTGGACTCCTAGAATACACCTAACTGCAGTATGTTGCAGTGGCGGATCCAGTGTGCGCAACAGGTTTGCTCTAATTATTACGTATTCCCAAACAAAGCACCAAAAAAAGGGGGGGTTCAGAAAATGTAACATTGACTTTACGTGTTAAAAATTCGATAAATTGTTGTAAGCTGCGTTATGATATATAGGCTACGGCATTAATTCTAAGTCATCTGAACTGTGTCTGCTCCAGTAAGGGTGAAGATGCGCTGTAAACGCTGTTCCCATATGCTGCTAGTTCCATCTTCTTCCATGATTGTCCACGAGGAATGTTTAGGTATTCCCCAACGGTCACACAGTCCTGGCTCACGGCACCGGATGTATCACATGAAGGATCGAAAGTAAGGTCGACCAGTTGGAAGCAAAGCCCTTGAGGAAGCGGGCCCGTGATGTTGCTAGATCGGATAACCTCTATCCTGCCGTTTTGAGAGTTAAGGGCACCTTCTACTCCTGCAATAGATATTAAAATACAGTGGCGGATCAAGAGAAGAATCTTTGTTGGGGAGTTGAAGACGGGGAGTTTAAGTTAATTTTTATTTTATGTCCCCAGCGCTCGCAGAGGAACTGAAGCATGTAAAGCATCATAGAAACTGTTGAAACATGTAATAATGATGGTGGTTTAATGTCTTACGGATAATCGAAATGTAAACTGTCCACACTGTGAAAAATACAACGAAAATACTCCAAAAGGGGGAATTTTCTCGACTATATTATACAGGTATTATCAAAGTTTGTTTTGATTCTTTTCACATAATTATTAACAAATCGATGAATCCATTGCAAAAAGTAAATTTGACTTGAACTTTGTTATAAACGAACTTATTGAATTAACATACAATGGGGGCATTTCAATAAATGTGGTTTAACCTTACCAAGTTTTTTCGGAGACAAGGCTAAAAGAGGAAGAGAGACGAAACAGAAACAAAACGATTATTATGCGGTTTTCATCCCGCCATTTTGTATGAAGGCATGCTGCAATAAATAAAAAGTATGATCGTCCTCTGGACTTTGGATAATAATTTTCAATATTTCGACAAAGAACGTAGAAAGTAAGTGCAGGGACACTTTATACAAAATGGTCATGTTCAGTTGGCAAATAAGACTAGATCTCCACTACAAAGTTTAATACGCGAAAGTCTGAAAACGAAATTGTTTGTTGTATTGTACAAGAGAGGAAGATTTCCTAACTGGTACAATGAAAATAAACAAAAAAGTAGATATTGCTCATTCTTTTAATGACTTTTTGTAAACTTTGGCACCAAATTAAACGAAACAAATACCAATTCTTATAAGTAATTCATTATGTATTTCATTATAATAATTCATTTAACAACTATTTAAAACATCCAAATATCAATTCTACATTCTTTAAACCTGTAAGCGCAAACGAAATTATAACCATAGTTAGTAATATGAAAAATAATACAAGTGCAGGAATAGATAATATCGATATTAAAGTACTGAAAAAATGTTATCCATCTGATTTGTGAACCATTAAGCCTTTTCTTTCAATCACTGTATATTAAACGGTATCTTTCCAACACAAATGAAAATAGCTAGAGTAACCCCAATCCACAAAAAGGACAAAAAGAAAACAAAACAATTATCGACCAATCTCCAGTCTTAACAATATTTTCAAAATCTTAGAAAATGTATTTACAAGAGACTAATAACGTTTATAAATAAAATTATATTCTAATTAACAACCAATTCGGATTTAGACAGGGTCACTCCACTGCCACTGCAATATTAGATTTAATCAATAGCATAAACCAAACAATTAACAAAAAAGAATACACCCTAACTGTTTTCAATAATCTATCAAGAGCATTTGATGTTATAAACCATTCTACACTGTTCGTCATAAAGGTGAAATATTTTTTTCTGGCTCAAGCGACATTATGTTGCTCCGTTATTATTTTTTTTTAATGTGTTTGTCACCGCTTTCACTTTTTGGGATCCTGGGTATATCTTGGACGTTCCTTCAACCCTTCCCGGGGATTTTTCTTCAAAAAAGTTTGTCACCCCCAGAAGATGGCCATTTTCGTAATTTTTTCTTATATTTGGGGCCCTTTTTTTGTTCACGCGACCCACCAAGGCCCCCTCAGTCCTATCCCAAGGAAATACGTCTGAGGTGGAAATTTGTTATTGTTCTTTAAATTAAATCTAGAGTTATGGTTACAGGCTCGCCTCTTTTGTCTAGGGGAGGGATCAAAATTTATTTTGATTGGGGTTCAACATTCATTTTATTCATTTTTACACCATGGAAATTTTTATCTTCCGTAAAGTGTATTGTAAAATCTCAACTAAACATAAATCAAAATAAAATATTATCAATAATGACTATTTACAGCCTTGTCATCGAGGCTAAACAAAATTTAAAGGGAAAATGATGATATTTAAGGGTTAAAGGTGGTTTGTCATTTCTTTTGTTTTCAGCATAAAGATGGAATAAAATATTCCGAATTTTCACCAATCTCGTTTTTTACTTCAACCCCTCCCCTAGACAAAGGACCTAAGCCTGTCCCCAGAAATATAGATTTAACTTAAAGAACAATATAAAACAGTACACCTCAGTCGCGTTTCCTGGGGGTAGGACTGAGGGGGGCTTGATCGGCAGGGAAAACAAAAAGGGGCCCCAAAATGAGAAAAAAATGACAAAAATGGGCATCACAGGGGTTGACAAATGTTTGTTTGGAAAATGGTCCACGTGAAGGGTTGGGAGAATGTCCAAGATATAGCCAGGGTCCCAAAAAGTAAAAGCAGGGACAAACATATTCAAGAAATTAGAGTCAGAGCAAAATCATGTCGCTATAGCGGCAAAAAAATATTCCACCTTTATCATGTTTATGACGAACAGTGTTATTTATTTAAAAGGTTAACTCATTATGGTATCAGGTGTAAAGTTCTCCAACTTATATCAAGTTACCCTAATAATCGAAAACAATTAACTTTAATTAATGGTGTTAAATCTGAAGAAAAATTAATAAAGTGTGGTGTTTCTCAAGGATCCATTCTTGAACCGCTATTATTTTTAATATTTAATATAATGACCTGCCTTACTCTACCCAACATTTACGTTATATTTTGTTTCCAGACGATACGAGTGTATTTTGTAAAGGTGATCCTGATCCTCATACTTTATTTAGATATGTAGATTGTCAATTAGATAAAATAAGTAAATGGATGGAAGCAAATCAGTTGTTTTTAAACATTACAAAAACTAATAATAAAATGTTCGGTACTCAAACTAATATTCCATGTGATCTTGAACTATATCTTTAAAAAAAACAAGTTATGTCGAGTGTCCAACACCAAATTTCAGGGAGTATTTGTACATGAAAAAGTTTCGTTCAATTATCATGTTAATTATATATGTAAAAATTTAGCCAAGAGTATTGGAGATTTGTACAGATTGCAATTCTTGCCACAATCTGTTTGGAAAATATTATATCATACCTTGATTTCAATCCATATTAATTATTGTAATATTGAATGGGGCTTTACTTCTGAGAGAAATTTGGAACGCATTCATAAATTACAAAAACGTGGAATACGGCTTATAACACATTCACCATTCCTTTCACCAAGTTCACTTCTATTCAAGAAAATGCAAATCTTACCCTTTCAGAAATTATTATCTTTAGAGACTGCAATTTTCATGTTTAAACTATCAACCAATCTTCTTCCTAAAGCTCTCAATTGATATTTTACGTTAAACTGTTCTACACATAATTATAACACTAGAATTGCACGAAATATCCATCTCCCCCTAAATCGTACTTTAATGTCACAATCCTCAATATTTTATCATGGTCCGACTCTCTGGAATAACCTTCAACCTTTAAAAATAGTAAAACAGTTAACCAGTTAAATTGATTATACAAAAAATATCTCCTAAACACTTTAAGCAACGTATCTTAATGCATTATATTTTTTTAAGATTTCCTCCTCTTTTTTTCCCTTTGTACCTTCTTGTGTTTCATATGTTAGCTTGTTTTTTATATTGTGTTCTTGTACCTAGTTATATTGTTATTGTTTTACCTTGTATCACTTGTATTATTGAATGATTTGTATATTTAAGATACTAAAGGGATTATTTTTATCAAGCCTTAATTGTTTGTAATATGTTTTGATGAGAAAATAAATGAATGAATGATTGAATGAATGATATTACGTATATCATATACATATCATAATATATAGTTTTAAAAAGCCTTGATCCCATATTACCCGGCTAGGAACGAATTGTAATAACAATAATAAAATAATCGCTTTCCCTATGAAGTGGGGTATGTTAAGTTATTCCGTAGGACTAAACTGCCAAATTTAATTTTCTGACTGTTTTGGCTTCTAAAGGGTCCCACCAAACCAAAAATGGAGGGGGTCAAATTTTCAGACCCCGCTTTCACCTCGTATTGGGCCTTTCAGGGGCGCCATTTTGGCGCAATGTGTGAATTTTGTGTTTTCCTACCTAATTCGCAAATTTTTCTCCAATTTAAGTGGCAAGTAGTCAGAAATGTCAGAGGAATTCACACTTAATAGTACTGAATCATGAATATTTACTTCCTTTACCGTTTAAGGGTCTCTAATTGCACAAGACCTGGGGAAAATAAAGGGCGGATGCATAAAATTCAGAAAAAAAATATGGCGTTTTTATTTCCTTTTGGGCTAGAATGTCAAAATTAATGAGTAAAAATGGTATTAAACATTGGAATAAATGGGAAATAAATGTCACATACCATGAAAATGGGTATTCAAGCCTATTATAGACTTTTAAAGGTAAAAATATACCCCCAATTTAGTATTTTAACAGATCTTTATATGTTAGTTCGACAACAGATGGCGACAAACCCATTTTTATAAATTTTCCAAAGATGCTCTTAAATATCAACTTCACATCACTATAAATGCATGTATGATCAAAATTAAGAGAAATTTAGAAATTCAATAGGCCTACTTTTACAAAGGGAGATTACTAAAACAGTGCGTTTTGATTTCTATTTTTACAAATGGATTTACCACCCACTGACCGCCTTTTTTATTTTTTTATTTTTATTCTTTTTGGTTACAACTCGATTTGCACTAATCGTCTGCTTGAAATAAAAACAAATGGCACTTGACACATAACACAACCTTAATCTAATCTAAAGAACTATCGATATACAACATGTACAATTTCGGAGTTATATATTTTTTTTTTAATGAAATAAATCCAATGGAAAAGGAGAAACACATATTTTGTAGTATGATTACAGGGAAAGTCTTTAAGACCACCAATGAATATTATTTGTTGTAACTATAAAATCCTTCTTGTCGGGCTGCCGTCTCGACATCAGTAAGAATACTGATGGTAAATTTTTGTTGGAGTAGCATGACATCATACTTGGTGCCGGTATGCTGACATTTGACTGGAAGACATCGTCTATTTTCGGAATACCATCCATTTCAAAGGAAGAAAGTAATTTGCAATAATATGATATATCCTACATAGATGGTAAGGTGTAAATTATAACTGCAACTTCAAAGTAACTTATGTACGCCTATCTCACTACTAGGTTCTTTGATCAAAACACAGTTTCTATCCGAGCGATAGTTGTTCTTCTCCTTTTCTCCAATGGTTGTTGGACCTGCAGAACAGTGATATATTTAGTTCCTTCAAATTTATAGGGTCTCCAGTGTAAAATTTTGTTGGAAGCGAACTCTTATCAACTTCAGAATGACATCACCATCATCATCACTATCATGAAGTTTAAGTGTAGGCATTGATTGATCCATGTTCAGTTTAAACTTATTTATGTCTTATTAGAATTCCAAATTAACACCATGAGAAGTGTTTTATTTTGTTCACAGACTTGAACCGTCTTGACCACATCGTGGGGCGCTTTTTCTACAAAAAAAAAAAACCCCTTGAGATCAGAGACTTAAAGAGAAAAGTGTTCGGTTATGAAGGGGGTGCACAGAAAATTTGCTTTTCAATTTATGCTTTTAAGAATAATGGCTTTGTAATTTAATGATGTTAAACAAAGTTATTGCAAGCGCGAAGAGCGAACTGATTTTTTTTTTCAGCTGAAAATTTGAGTTAATTTTGCATTATATATCCTATTTAATATCAGCGAGCGCGAGCCGAAAATAATGAGCTCAAAATTGGAGTTTATTGTGCATTACAGACCCTATTTAGTATCCGCGAGCGTGAAGCGCGAGCCGAAAAATCGGCGTTTTAAAAGACATACATGGAGTAACAAGGGACACATTTTAGGATTAAAAGTGCCCCTTTTTATAAAAAAAATGACATTTTATTAGCTAAGAAAAGGGGCACTTTTAAGGTGGATGACAAAGTGGGGTCACAGTGCCCTCCTGCCCCCCCCCCGGTTTCACCGCCTCTGAAGTGAGCCTTTCCGTGGTTGACGATGAAGATAACTATATTCTTGATGGACGATGTGAGCTTCATGTTTTGTATTGGACTACACGTAGTCACTCTCTATTGTGGCGTCTTGAACTGTAATGACACTGGATACAATTACCTAGAGTATCACAAGTCCTAAGCAAAGAAATACTGAAGAATTAAAACAAAAAACAACCAAAAAAAAAAAAGTCTTTGTTTCCGTATTTTTTCACCATTCCATAATTAAGAACGTTCCTTGCAAGATATATTTAAGTTTTCAGTTCTATTCTTTCTATCTACATTTTTCTTTCAACACACTCTCAATGTGTTGCAGATTTTAAAATCGTTTGCAGAGAATCAACGAAACACGTTTAAAACTATAGTTTGTATCTAGAAGAATCCGAGGCATTCAGCTCCCAATATATTTTGTGCAAAAGGTCTACTGGTACCCATGAGGTCACGTATGGTTGCTTTGAATCACCTTCCGGCTAAAAGATAATTTATGTCTTATATAAAAACTTAATGTTTGTGATATTGAACCGAATTATACACCCATGACTTCCCCAAACACTGCCAAACCCTCGATAATTTGGACCATTGATTTTATATATACTGGGTGACCCAGAAAAAAGTAAACCCAAGTTTGATCATCAATAATTTCAAAAATATTACCATGTGGATTATAACATTTATATCACTGAAAAGTGCAACTCATTACCATTACAATGATTTCTCGCTCAGCTCACCAATGTCACGCATCACTGAACCCCATTGTTTTGGAAATGTCTTGCAAAATTGTGAGTGGTTCACTTTCACGCTCATTGAGATGGGTTGTTACAATGTGCCTAAAAAAAGGGAACCCAACTTTCATCATCAATCATTTAAAATACATGACAGTGGTGATTATGACGATCATATCACTGGAAAGTGCCACTCATTATCATTTTATTGATATCTCTTTCAGTTCACCAATGTCACGCATCACTGAACCCCATTGTTCTGAAAATATCTTGCAAAATTGTGATTGAGGCACTGTCATGCTTCTTACATTATCCACGGAGAACTGAAGGTTCTCTGGGTTGTCGTGAGCAGTAACATGATAAAATTACCTGGATGGTAAGATTAATGGACTTAATAAGTAGACATTTCCAATCCATTTAACAAACCCATTTATTTAAAGTCACTGGAATGCTTTACTTAGATTTGTTAGGAACCTTTAAAGCAACTCATCTCAAGGAGCATGAAAGAGAACCTAACACAATGTTGCGAGACAATTTTCAAAACAATGGGGTTCAGTAATGCATGATATCGGTGAGCTGACAGAGGTATCATTAGAATAGTAATGAGTTGTACTTTCCAGTGATATAAACTTCTTAATCACCACTGAAATATTTTTGAAATTACTTATGATCAGAGTTGGGTTTCCCTTCCAGGCGCATTCACACAAACCATCTCAAGGTGCATGAAAGTGAACCACGCACAATTTTACAAGACTTTTTCAGAACAATGGGGTTCAGCGAAGCATGATATGGGTGAGGTGAGAGAGGTATCATTAGAATGGTAATGAGTTGCACTTTACAGTGATATAAATTTTATAATCACCATTGGAATATTTTTGAAATTATTGTTTATCAAAGTTGGGTTTCCTTTTTTCTGAAACACCCAGTATGGTAGCTTGTTGTCGGTTTTTGTTGTTTGCTTTTTGTTGTTGTGTAGTTTCTGTTTTTGTTTTGTTTTGTCCCCCCCCCCCCATTTTCATGAATTTTAAAGGTTTTATTTCCTCAACATCTGCATGCTAGAAATGTATACACTGTCAATACATACGAAGGAAAGAGTAATCCATAGTCGATACATGAACAATATGAATGAATTATAATGCAAAAAAGAAATGACTATAATATTACAACTTGTAGAGATATTGACGGGTGCAACGGGGGTGGGGGGGGGGCTCAAAATAATAAATGAAAATGCACGATATTGCCTTAAGAATGTGAAATATCAACTTTCTAATTTTTCTGATCCACTCATGCATTTAGAGTGTCCAAAAGATGATATTTGAGAGAATATCTAAATTATTTTCACAAACGTGTTTGTCGCCATCTGGTGTTGAAGTACGATTTCTCGGGATAATCCATGCTTATTTTTATATTTAACAAGCTAGAAATGGTTATATTGATGATGTACGATATATGTGCTCTAATTATACAACTTGAACTACAACTGCATGGTTACAAAGTGTCTTTTCAATTCGAAATTTTAACTCAAACAAAGGAAATTGACTCGTTTTTAAACTTATTCATTTTTAAAAGGATTTTTTTTTTTTTATTTCTTCACGAAATGACCCCATAGAGTAAAAATATGAATTGAGGTTTTTTGGGGGTTTTTTCTGTTAAAAGGGCTGCAGTAAAACAATAGGCAAATAGACTTAAATTGGCAACACTTTGGGAGTACCTTGAGCAACTGCCAAAATTCCGTTAGGACCAACTTCTGATATCTAATCATCTGGACCATTGATGATCCCTTTCAATGTACAATTGAAAAATATGTTAATACATATCATTGATTTTATATGAATTTTAAATAACAATGACATCATCTTTGGTACGGGTCGGTGGTGCATTTTTTTTATCGACTAGATCAAATTACAGGCGTGCGGTCTATGTTGTGGTTAACCAGTGTAAAAATCGATTCTACTTTTTCCTATGGAACAAGATTTGGTGTCTCCATAAGGTCGTGAAAAAACTCATAGGCCCGTATTCTGCTACGGGGTTTAGAGTTGTACGGCAATTGACAATAGCATCGAACAATAGCACCGTACGAGAAAAAACTCCCAGCACGAAAAAAAACCTCCCAAACGTGTACAACTTCCGTACATTTGGAAGTTTCTAGTGCACTGAAACGCACAAGATAAAACCGGAAATCCATTGAAATAATGACGCAACAATGAATGTTTGTAGCCGCTTTATCCTTTGACTACCGAGTGTTGTGCATTGTCGCTTGTCATGCACTTTTAAATATCACGTCCTAAGTATTCATTAACAATTCAGTGGCCTGGGATGGGAACAATTAACAGGCTTGGAAATTTTCAGCTGAAAAGGGACAATGGTTTTATTCCCTCTGAATAAATTATATACCTCAAAGGCACATAATGATCCCTACGGATGGTATCTCACTTTGAGGGGGACACATTCGGGAGTGTTTTTGGGGTTATTCGGCTGGTTTTTGAACATTTCAAAACGAGCCGAATCCCTCCCGAATTTTCGCGCGTTCTGGGAGGGAGAACAGACTACTCCCGAATAGTGGATTCGCAGCTGATTCGGTCCTGGTGTAACCCAGGCTTAATTGACTATAATTATGATCCGGATCGTTACTCCCCCAATAATGATACGACCAGGCTTTTTTTAATCGTTCGTTTGTTTCTTTCTTTTTTTTAATTTGTTATTTTTATTTTATTTTTTATTTATTTATTTATTTTATTTTTATTTTATTTTTTTTTTTTTTTTTTTTTTTTTGGGGGGGGGTGTTTGTGTTTTTGTATTTTTCGGATCGAAACTTGCTCTGATCAGAAAAGCATTGCCATAATTTTAAGTGGTTGACCTACTGCTGCAGTTTACTCTTTTTTTTTCTAACAATGTAAAACATAAAAGATAGATAAAAATTTATATTAGATATATAATATAATAAATTATCTGTTCGTAGTTTTATTCTTTTGAATTAATCTCCTAAATAGCTCCACGAATATTTTCTTTCACAAATGTGAAGTGTCCGTATTTGGCCAAAAGCAATGAAACGTTGAATTTGATTCCGACATCACGCTACATGCATGCGCAAAAGTCTCACGTTAGGTGCATGCGCATCAATCTTTTTCTTATTACTTTTTTTTTTCTTTCTTTCTTTTTTTTTTTTTTTTAATTTTTTTTTTTCTTATTTGGGAGGGGCAAAAGTTGTAATAATGGGAAGAGGTAAATATATAAATTTTCCACTATTTAAATATTCAACTGTTTACAGTGCCATACACATAAACAATAAAACGTCAATGTTCATTAACAATATCCAATCGGCCTCGAAATCCCTACATCTATCAAATAATTATAAATAATATGGACCTTTGAAGAATGGTGGAATTTGTTTCCATTCTTTTTGTGTGTATTTTTTTGTACATGTTGTATGTATGTATGCTCGCTATATTTGAAATGGAGCGGGAAATTCTTTTATTGTGATGAAAAAGGTAATCCATCTTTAACGAGGTATATATCAAAGCACGGATTATCTTTTCTTTGAGAAGCTTAGCGGTTCCAGGTTATGGCTATTAAACATAGCACAATGACAACGGACAAAGGTCTCAGATTCAGGGCGGAACCAATTGCCTGAATGAACTACTCGTTAAGTATTTTGAATCCAATTTGCATAACTAGTTGTTGCTATGACTGACAAACACGTTTCTTGTCTCACATAGCAACACACTAATATATGCAAAAAAAGAAATCGAGTGGTCCTATTTTATGTCAAGTGCAATTAATAATTCAGTAGTCTTGAAAGAAAACATTAGTTTACATTCTCAGTTCAATATGATAATGGTGTTTTTCTCCTCTGCAGAAATTATGGACGTATAGGTGGTATCTGACTTCGCGGAGATGTCTCTGAGACTCGAACACTCGGAGACGTCTCCGATAATTGTTTTATGTATCATCAGAGACGTCTCCACGACAGAAAAAAAAACACACATTCGTTCTATTTTCCCTCGACTCATGAGATGTCGCGGAGATTCATGAGACGTCTGTGCGACCACTTTTAGATCTTTCCCCGACAAAAAACAAAACCGTATCAAACCCGTCCGAAATTAGTCTCAAATCAGTCTCATGATAAATACCTTGAGATACCACCATAAAGGTGGTATCTCACTTCGTCCCCGCGACTCGGATACTCAAGGACGTCTCCGATATATATTTTTTTTTTTTCTGTCGCGAGCATTCGCAGCGATCCCGGGGAGACGGGGGGTGGACGTGTCCCCCCTCGATTTTTTATGGGGGGATCGTCCCCCTTCGATTTTTAAAAATGAACATTTTTTATGTAGTGATTAGCTAGTGACAGGGGCCGCGGAGCGTTTTTGAAAGTGGAGGGGCTGAGCCGAAAGTGGGGGGGGGGGGGCTGAACAGGCTAAAAATCACAAATGTATGGTCATTTTTGCATTTTTGTACACGTTGGCTGAAAAAAGTGGGGGGGCTGCAGCCCCCCCCCCCCAGCCCCCCCGGCTCCGCGGCCCCTGAGTGAAGCTAATAAAGAGGGTAAAATGTATGTCAAATAAGATGCTAAATGTTATTATAAGGCAAAATTTCCGGCTCGCGATTCGCACTCGCAATCATTTTCATTAGTTTCTGCATAATGTGCGAAGTATGCGAATTTTGAGTGTTTATTTTTTTCCACTTTCGGGTGTTTCGCCCCCCCCCCCCGCCTCCCCGTCGTGACATTAAATCGCCGCGCTTGGTCGTGGGAATATCTCGGAGACGTCTTTGAGACGTCTCCGCGACAAAAAACATCCAAAATCATTTCAAACCAGTCTCAAATTAGTCTCAAACTAGTTCCAAATTCCATTTTTTCCAGTGTAATGACAAGTGACTTGCCACCATTAGTTTATTGTTGGTTTTCGCGTCAGTTGTCCTTTCTTCAATATGTCAGGTCAACTAAAACTTCAATCGTGTCGGAAATGTCATTTTTGATGATTAACATGCAATTAATCTAATCGTTGTGGACAGTTCTATAATGCTCCTAATTCTTAAACAAGATTTTAACAACCTTTAACTTCAAGTTAACGAGAAAATAGATAAATTAGCTTCCTCCGACATAAAACTTGCAAAGCCATATCAAATTCTAAAACACCTATGCCCCTAGTTTAGAATTCTTTACAAATGTTTGTACATAATTTATCCCGAATGACGTCATCCGAATCTACTTTCGTACGATTAGACGCACGCTTCACTGACGCTTCATAGAGAAGCGTGCAAATCAGCGTTGCATTCTCGTTTCATTATCCTTACTATTTCTGTGCGACAGCACAACTCTAAACCCCGTAGCAGAATACGGGCCATATTGTTCTCCACAAGGTAGGGAATATAAGACCACAAACATACATGTACATCCGCTCGGACACATTCCTCATAATAGTTTGTTTCGTATGGACAAAATAATATTACTACAATCAAAAAGCAACTTTGCTATAAAAAAAAAAAAGGGATTTTAAAGCTTCGCTATTTCATGCTTGAAATATTAAAACATCAGGTTGATTGCCAAAGACAGTCTCGTGTTTTTAGAACAAACTCATAAAAATGCAATTGCTTACGTCTTGTTGATTTGTAAGTATACGAGTTATCTTCGCTAAACCCACACACTGTCTGGCTTTTAATCGTGACACGGTAGAGCGTAAATGGCCGAAGGTTGTCGATCCGGGTACTAGTTTGGTCGATTCTGGAGATTTCCGAACATACATCGGGAGCAAGGACCTCGCAACACGTCACTGTGAAAGTTTGGGGTTTTCCCCCTGCGGAGCCTTGTAACCATGTGACAATGAAAGAATCGACATTTACAGTAGAAACCCAATCATCAACTCCGGAAGGCCTTGCAGGCAAATCTGTTTGGGTTACAATATTCATTATTTCATTTTGAAGGAGTAGTTTCCTGTAAAAGGCCCGGTCTCACCGCTAGAACTTTGCTGGAGCGTTCCTTGAACGGTGGGGAGAGGGGGCCAAATTTCGACAACGCTCGTCACTGCGTACAAAAATGGGAAAAAATCGAAGCCGGCGTTGCTTTAGCGTTGGTTTAGCGGTGACGAGAGCGTTGATAGAGCTGCGTTCTGCGCATGCGGGCGTTGGCTCGGCGGGGGTTTAAAGTTGGTTTAGCGGCATACCGATTATAACCACGGAGCTGAACGGATCGTTTTGATAGAAGTTCTGATAGATTTTTGATAGAAATTCTGGTCCCGCTCCGACACCTCCATACCAACGCCAAACCAAAGTTCATCACCGCAATGGATCGCTGCTTCAACGCCCGACACTGTTCCAGCAATCCCGTGTCCGCTCGTAAAACGCTTACAACCGCTCCACCAAAGTTTGTGCAACGTTTAATCACTGCCCGGGCAAAGCTGGCGAAGCAGCGGTGGTCCAGCGTTCAATATTTCTCCGTTGGCCTTGCGGACCCAAGCGTCTACGAACTTGCGTCTAGCGGTGACTGGGCGTTGTTTGAGCGGTGGTGAACTTTGCCGGAGCGGATAATTGCCCGCTCCTCACCGCTCGCAATATTTTGTGCAGCTCAAAACTTTCGGAGCGGTAGGAGGGACCATCAGCGGTGGCCGAGCGTATACGGCGTTGCCTTAACGGGGGCCAACTTCTGTTAAACGGTGGTGAACGGTAACGAGCGGTGATGAATTTTTTTTCACCGCTCCGGGAACCCTCCAGCAAAGTTCTGGCGGTGAGACCGGGCCTCGATAAGCACAGATAACAAATGTTCATGTACAAATTTCTTTTAACAATATTATTGTTCAAAAAAATTCAAATCACCATGTGTAAATATTTTCTATGTTTGACTTCAAAAACATCCTTTTTTAATAGGGTACATGCAGGTAATATGGACCCCCTAAGCTCATTTGCCTAATTTGCATAAAATCACAAAATGACACACAGTCTAATCTAATTTGTTTATATGAATCAATAACTACTGCTCTAACTTTTAATGTGAAGAAAAACAATTATCACCAACCCCCCTGCCTGCAATATTCAAATGTTGACGTCATTACCAAAGTGCCCATATTACCTGCATGTGCAGGTAATACGGGCACATGTATTTAATGTATGTTTTAAAAAATACAATGACTCTACCATGTCTCACGACGATATATTTTCGTATACAGTTCATATGAACAACATTATGGTGCTCACACCGGTTACCGGTCACCGGTCGACGGTCACGACATGATTTGCTTCATGTGGCCCATATTACCTGCTGGCCCATATTACCTGCATGTACCCTATGACAAAATTTCTTTAAAAGAAAAAAAAGTAAAGCCTTGCATTAAGTCTGCAATCCATTGTTGCAATAAATGCTCTATTAGGTCTTATAAAAACAGCTACAAGTCTGGTTCACATTTCAAACAAAGTACAGATTAAAAATATCTTTGAAAAAGAAAAACAAGTATACACACGAAAGTTATATAACAGATAAATATCAAAGATAAGTTAAATGATAAACAGCGATTTTATTAAAGAGAAAATTGTTACTTTAAATATTTTAATGTTCAATTTATAAACTGAATGCATTCAACGAGGAAAAAGGATAAAAATACAATATAATAAAGTAACCAACCAACAACAAAAAACAGAACAAAAACAGAACAAAGCTGTTTGATTTAACCGACCCATCAATCAAGGAAATGAAAGTCGCTTATAATTCGCTATCTATGACCGAAACCAAAGTAAAAACTGTCTTAATAATTATTTTCCTCCACACAGCCTACACAGTGAGTTCTAGAAAAACCTAATGAAACTTAATGTTATCAGGCGCGGATCCAGGGGGCCGACGGGCCCGCCCCCCCCCCAACATATTAGCGATCGTGTTCCGTGTAGAATCTATAATTGTGTGGAATTTAACTGCACTGAACTAACTGCACTGTACTGCGTCGCCCTAGGCCGCCCTACGCGCACAAAATAGGTTTAGTACACGCAGCTATGCAGCGCATTCGCGCATGTATGTGTATGTAATTTCAGTGTGTAGATCTACGTGTCATGGATCTTTTGCAAGCCGTTGAATACCAGAAGATGATGGGAGATGCTGAGATGGCCTTTGCCTATCAACTTATAGTTGCAAACCTTGAAGAAGAAGAGCCTCCTAAGAAGAAAAGGAAGCACAATTGGTGGTTTAGTGCCATGCTCCACCCACAGGTGAGGGCCGAATGTGGACAGTACCACACTCTGATGAATGAGCTGAGGGAGAATGACAAGAGGAAGTTCGAGGACTACACCAGGTTGTCCCCATAGATGTTTGATGACCTGTTGATTAGGCTTACACCCAACTTGCAGAAGAAGGACACCCACTTCAGGAAGGCCATTCCCCCTGGTCTCAAGTTGTGCGTCTTCCTGCGCCATCTCGCCACTGGGGTCACCTATGCCGAGCTGGGTTACAACTTCCGAATGGGGAAGGAAACCATCCAGAAGTTTGTCCCTGATAATAGCCAGAGCAATAGTGGATGACTATGGTGCAGAAGTCATCTCCCTCAACTCAACCACTGAAGGTTGGCTTGCGGTTGCAGGTGATTTTGAAGCCAAATGGAATCTTCCTCACCGTCTCCAGAAGCCCAATAACTCATGCAGCCTTTACTTCAACTACAAGCAGTGCTTCTCCGTTGTCCTGATGGCTCTCGTAGATTCAAAGTACCTGTAGGATGGGGGGCCCGTTGTCCGGACACTTAAGCAGATAAAAACATCATCTTTTGCTCTGGATTTTCTCAAAATTTGTGCAGTAATTAGCAAAAATATTTGTGAATATTTATGCTTTGTTATATTGTCTGATAATACTTTCAATCGATTAAAGAAATATTGATCACAAAGCTCCGAAAATTGCCTTCTTGTCCGGACAAACAGCCCGTCCGGACATACAACAACTGGGTATACCTGTGGATCGATTTTGGTGGGGATGGCCATCAGTCTGATGCCCAGATCTAAAACAACAGTGAACTGAAGAAGTGCATAGATGCTGGCACTTTAGGCATCCCTGATCCAGGTCATCTTCGTCATGATGATGACGATCACCCTATGCCGTACTTCTTTGTGGGAGACGATGCCTTCGCCATGAGGACGTATATGATGAAGCCCTATTGAAGTCGTAACCTCGACCAACAGCAGAAGATCTTCAATTTCAGGCTGTCCAGGGCGAGGCGTGTTGTTGAAAATGCCTTTGGCATTCTAGCTCTGCGTTTCCAGTGCTTCATTGGCCAGATGAGACAGGAACCAGACACAGTCCGCCTGCTTGTTGAAGCTGCCGTCATGCTGCACAACCTCATCAGGAAGCGCTATCAGGCACTGGACGTCCGCATGTTGGACCAGGAGGGTGCCCAGCACAACCTCATCCCTGGAGCTTGGAGAACTGCCGCCATCACTCAGGATTTGAACAGGCTCATCAGGGGAAACAGGGACACTGAGCTTGCCAAACGCCAGAGGAATACACTCAAGTACTACTTGCATGGCAGGATCAGATGGTGTATACATAATTATGTACTACTTTTGCACAGCAGTAAAGACTGATTTGTGATTGTGATATTCTATTTTACTTTGGACCGGTGTGATGCATTTGTTAACAAAGTGCTCTTTTTCATATTGTATTGTTATATGAAAACATTTGTCATACTGATTTGTGTTATATTAAAAAAAAAACTTAACTTTATTACATCGTGATAAAGCCCAATACTCATGACAATTATTTCCTTGTGTCAATATGTACTATAAATGATAAAGGTCTAGTATTAAAATTGTATTGGAAGAGTGTAAAATTATACATATTTAGCAGTTAAATAATAGAATGTGTACCAAATATTCCCAAATGTAATTTATTTCCTAAACTGCTAAGTACTTTTGCTGTTTTGGTAAATTATTAAACAGCAAAAGTACAAAAGGCTCCGAACAATATATAATATTTTATCGGAAACTGTCTGAAAGGATGATTAGATTTGCCTGGTGTAATCAATTAAACTCGATCATATATGTTTTAGAAGTGAAATAATTATTAGGATTACCAGGCACTGACGAAATATGAAAGGGAAGACAAGAAATTAAGACAGAGAAAGGCAGATAGAGAAAGAGTGAGCAGAAGGAGGAGGAGGAGATGTAGTATAGGAGTAGAAAAAGAGAGAGAGAGAGAGACAGAAAGAGAGAGAGAGAGAGAAAGAGAGAGAGGGGTGGAAATTGAGGGGTGAGGGTTATCCAGGACGTTATTGTAGAGAGGTGTTTGGCAGTTCAAAAATCTGAAATTGTCAGTAAACATGGTAAAGTTGAGTCAATAATTAATCATTCAAAACCCAGTAATTTAGTAAGCCCAATTTTGTCTCAAATCTATAACTTGTTTGAAGATTCAAAGAAACAAAATATGAACGGAATTTCCTGACCTACAGGAGCATGCTTTCCGATGGATTCGAGAGCAGTTCGTCACAATTCCCAATTAGGAATCTATAATTTCCCAATTAAAGATTCCTAGCCCCCGTCAACCCTATCCCGTCCTCCCCATCTCCGACTGCCTTTGTTGCCTTTGGAGAGCAAAATTGACGAAAAAACTGCGTAGAGGTGTTGTCAAGTCGAATATACCGAGTGAGTCAGAAAAAAAATAGACACCTAGAAAAATGTCAATAAACAGAAAACTAATTTACAAACACCAAATTATTATACATATTCCGAAAAAATAACTATTCTTGCATCTTTTGGTACCACTTTTGTGTGTTGAATCTACACGCTTGGATAAACACGGCGCATTTTTTGCGCGAACATGTAAATTTCGAATTGTGCCAAAGTGGGAATAAAATAAATACAATAAAATGCTATCAAAAAGCAACTCCATCCTGATTAAAATAACATAACTTTTTACCGAAAAGGTCTTGCGCTTATTAACTTGACAGGGGTGTTGACTACATTTTGTGAGAAAATGAGATAGATCTGTAGAGTCAGGCATGAGTGAGCACACGTAAAAGGCAAATGATCACATTTCAAAAGTATTAAGAGGCATTTTTAGGTCTGTCAGTGACAATTTACTTTTTGAAGTGTAGGGGAGACCGGGGGCAAATGTAACAAGGGGCAATTGTAGCAGGGGCTCCCATCCCTAGCAGAAACACACTACAAGCTTGACATTTGTACAGAGCATGCGCATTTCATCGCTCCACATGCTGTTTGAGTATTAGCAAATTTAACGGTTCGTGGAACTTTCTACAGCAGAAAAATCGTTTTTTAAGTAGGAAAGTAATATTTCACATTACCCATTGTTTTTCTTCTGGACAAATATGTGGATGAGCTACGGCTGTCATTTTTATATATATTTTATATATTTAGAAATTATGTTCTTAGGCCATATTTTGCTAACGTTTCAATGATGAATACCTAAGCTAAGATAAAAAATCTCTCCAAATATGGTCGCCCACCACAGGGGCAAATAGTAACAATGCCGTTTAGGAAATACTTTTGCCCCGTACCTAGCCCCGGGACAATTCAGCGCGCTGTCATCGCCCGTACAGAGCACGTAAACTTCTGCAATAATCCCATGCCATGTATATAACAAGTGGAAAATATAATGTAACTTGAGTCAAGCATTGTCATGTATTATAATAATGAGCTTATGTGGTTAATGTTGTTTAAATCTTGGATCTGTCAAGTGCATAGATTTGATAAAGAAAAGCAAAATGTTACAATTTCATGTGTTACAATTGCCCCCATAGCGTATTACAATTGCCCCTGGTTTAGGGGCAATTGTAACTCTCGACCTCGTGTTTTGAAATGATAATGGCTTCAAAATAAATAGTTACTTAACCCAAACCTATTCGTATGTTGAGCTAAGATATCCAAATTTCGTTTTACTTGATTTTAAGCAAGTATTTTGTTATAATAAAGTTGATAAGTCAAATTTGAAAAAAAGTGTTACAATTGTCCCCGGTCTCCCCTACTCATTCGTGGATTACTTGACGAATCAATTTATTTTTTACACTGAATCTAGTCGATAAGTGTAACAACACCCTTGCCAATTTATATGGCTCAAAACATTTTCCTTAAAAAGTAATGCTACTTTATTCGGAATGGAGATGCTTTTTTGTCCGCTTTTGTTGTTTCAGTGATATCCCCACTCTTGCACAATTCGAAATTGACATTTTCGCAAACAATGCCTTGCATTCATCCAAACGTAACGATGTAACACACAAAATTGGTACCAAAAGATACTAAAAGAGTTACTCTTTCAGAATATGTATAATAATTTGGGGTTCATTTAATAGTTTTCTTTTTATTGACATTTTTCTAGGTGTCTAGTTTTTGTTTACTCACTCGGTATAATCCTGCAATGCAGTTTTGCTTTTAAAGGCGGCAATTGGCGCCGAATGGCGAAAACTAAGTGGTATTTGGCGCGAAGTAGTCACTAATCGGATGCCGTTTGGCACCAATTGGGTGCCGTTTCACTGTAAACATAAATTAGTCATTTTGATTGATAAAAATTAGTCCTGCCCTATGTCTGAAATGACTAGAATTAATTAGTCGAATGACTAATGTTTAGTCATTTCAGACACTTTTGGATTTAGCCAGATGACTAGAATTAATTAGTCGAATGACTAATGCTTAGTCATTTCAGACCCTTTTGGATTAAGCCAGATGACTAGAATTAATTAGTCAGACAAAGCCAAATATTACTCAAATGACTTAGGCCACATTTTATGTAAACACAAAAGAAATGAAGCAAGTAAATCTCTTCTTGATTTAAAAAAAGATTTATTTCAACACAATCGGGCTATACATATTAATAATAATAATAATAATAATAATAATAATAATAATAATAATAATAATAATTATAATGATAATAATAATAATAATAATAATAATAATAATAATAATAATAATAATTATAATGATAATAATAATAATAATAATAATAATAATGTTCTTCATTGTCAACTCAAGAAAAAATAGTTACAAAATTTCATTTTTACATAGTACAACATAAATTATAAAAATATATAGCATAATAGTTAACATTATCACGATAGCAGATACTCTGAATTGTTGTAATGATGATTACAAAATAAATAGTCTGCCAAGCCATCATGGTGTTATTACTGTACTAAAAGGAAAATTTGTGAGGCCAATACACTTAAATAGCATAGGAGGAAGAGAGTGAGAGGGTGAGGAAGACACAAAGTAAAGTGAAAGGAGAACGAGAGGGAAGGACAGAGGAAGAGAGAAACCAGGAAATAGAATTATGGAAAAGTCTTTAAAAAAATCTATATATATATAAAAAAAAAAGTAAAAATAAAAAAAAATCTATATATATATAAAAAAAAAGTAAAAATAAAAAAAAATTTAAAAAAAGGTAAATTAGAACGCATACGTGTATATTCGAAAATATTGGTTTCAATGAAGAAATTCCAAATCATCACCTTCACTTCAAATTCTATAATAATTGTGTATACGTATTGCTTTGAATATGTACATGTATACATGACATGTTGCATTTCACTACATGCAGTACATTCAGACAAGGTAAAGTATGTGGTACAGTGTAATATCAAGGTTTGAATAAAAGAACATTATGCAGGATATATAGAACCCAAAAATAAATAGAATATAATATAATATAATAAATGGAAATAGAATGTACCTGAAATTCAGTTTATCCTGGAAAGTTCAGCAATAACAAATAGCACATATTCCCCCAGCTCAACAAAGGTACAACTCCATTCAATACACGTTCAACGTAAACCCTTGCTGATTCAATGCGACGTGTCTTGACTGTGGCGTGTGTGTTGAGTTGCTTCCCATGTACAAATGGTGGTATGTTTAGTGTTACTCCCCTTTCTGCTAGGAGGTCTCTTATGAGTAAACCACGATCAGCCATGACGTCATCTCCATGTTCAATGTGGTTCAAGCAACCAGATTCTTGTGTGTACTTTTAATCTGATACACTACCTGTCCAAAGCTGAGAGAGAAAAATGAAGGTACCCCTTGGAAATATTGAACTAAGAGCTTGAGAGTATTGTGATGTTTATAAGATGACCAAGTTATTCTTTGAGAACAAGGCGTTGATTGGTTAATTATTTCAGTACAATCTATAATAGTTCTAGTGTTCTTGAAATATTTAAAACTCTTCGGAAGACTTGCCCTAACTTGTTCCTTTATTGGCCATTTGATGAGAAGTGGTCGCAGTTCAAGGTCCAGAAAAATGCATTAGTTGCCATGCTGGGTGAAATTAAATGTATCTGCTAGTCCACGATTTGTAAAACCACGTCGAAGACGAACAAGTGTAATATTAAATTCTTCATACACAGTCAATATCCTTGAACGATGTTCCTGAAAAGTAAGGCCATTTAAATACAAAGAATTATTAGACAGGCATTATAAAATCCCTTGAATGGCATCTAAATAATAATAATATATATATATTTGCCTCTCTCATCATGATCTTTATTCCTTACATGAATTCATTTGATTTTCAAATGTACTAAATTATTAAAACAGTAATTCAAATTAGTTATTATTATTCTATTCGGCAGAAAGATGACTTACAATATAAATAAAATTGATTGCATATAAAAACATATTATTGAAGAATGACAATGAAAATGACATTAATATTGCCAAGCTCTAATTAAAGAAATGTTGGCATTCAATTGGCGAAATAAATCATTTGGTCCAATATCTAAAATACACTCCTTCTAAAAGGTCAGATTGTTATTCAAAAATGATTTTCATGTATAGATTCAAGTACAGAATTATAGAACATGAAGTGAACATACCTCAGATCTAGCTCTAGAAGCTTTCGGTGTGCTGAATCCCTTCCAGTACCTCATTTTGATGCCTTTTCTTTCAGAAAGTTGAACAAATAGCTCAGCAGGGCCAGCTTCAATCATGTAAAAGGGAGAAGAAATATCATGTTATGAATTAAAATAATAGGAAATATTGTTATGTACGTGTATACATTGCTCATGATTATTCATCATTGCAAAATAGGGTACATGCAGGTAATATGGACCCCCTAAGCTCATTTGCCTAATTTGCATAAAATTTCGAAATGACACACAGTCTAATCTTTGTTTATATGAAGCAATGACTACTGCTCTAACTTTTATTGTGAAGAAAAACAATTATCACCAACCCCCCTCTCTGCAATATTCAAATGTTGACGTCATTACCAAAGTGTCCATATTACCTGCATGTGCAGGTAATATGGGCACACGTATTTAATGTATGTTTTAAAAACTACAATGACTCTACCATGTCTGGAATTTGCTTTAAATGTTGAAAATCATTAACTTTAATATATAATTTGAAATTATAAGACCTTTCAGTAAATCCTTTGACTATATATTTCATTGTTATGTATTTTGTATATTATTTCTTTTTTTTTAATATCATTTAAATATTATTTTCATTATACAAGTCAATATCGGCCTACAATAAGTTATTTGCATTAATTATATACTGTGAATATACCCAAAAAAAATCGTAGCAAAGAGATTGATGCCCCATCCCAATACTAAGTACCAGAATCATTTCCGCCATTTTGGATGTCCCATATTACCTGCACTAATGTTGCTGTGTCAGGCAAGCATTCAATGCCAATTGCACCCCTTCACTAAAGCAAATTGACCTGTACACGCTAGTATGATCAAAATGAAACTTTAAGCTTACTAAATATACAAAACAATTGAGGTTACCCCCTCAAACACTCTTTCACCATCACATTCTGTGAAATATCAAATTTTACATCAGGGTAAAAAATTGCCGTAAGTTTTACCTACCTTGTTGGTTTTTAGCAATTTTCTCAGAGAAAATTTGGCATCAGATGCTCTCACGATGATAGATTTTCGTATACAGTTCATATGAACAACGTTATGGTGCTCACACCGGTCACCGGTCACCGGTCGACGGTCACGACATGATTTGCTTCACGTGGCCCATATTACCTGCATGTACCCTAGGTGAACAATCAGAAATACAACTCACCGGTATAAAAGAAGTAGGAATCGTCTGACGAAGAAACACTTTCTATGAATCTGGAGCGCGTGAAACTGAAAGCCCGTGGGTCTTCCGTCTGTCTTCGTAGAATGCAAGGTGTTTGAGTGATACTTCTGTTTGCGAAGCTTTATCTGTGTTGAATGTGATAGAGATGTTGTAGATACTTAACACTTCTCAGTTCAAATGATAATGGTGTTTTTCTCCACCCCCGCCCCCCCCCCTGCAGAAATTATGGACGTATAGGTGTATCTGACTTCGCGGAGATTGTTCTGACGACTCGACACTCGGAGCCGTCTCGTATATGATTGTTTTAATGTATCATCAGAAGACCTCTCCACGACAGAAAAGAAAACACACATTCGTTCTATTTTCCCTCGACTCAGAGATTGTCGCGGAGACTCAGAGACGTCTGTGCGACGCACTTTTAGATCTTTCCCGACAAAAAACACAAACCGTATCAAACCGTCCGAATTGTCTCTAAATCAGTCTCATGAAAATACCTTGAGATAAAACCCCACCAATAAAGGTGGTATCTCACTTCGTCTCGCGACTGTCGGAATACCCAGACGTTCCGATATATATTTTTTTTTTTTTTTCTGTCGCGAGCATTCGCACGATCCCGGGGAGACGGGGGGTGGACGTGTCCCCCCTCGATTTTTTATGGGGATCGTCCCCCTTCGATTTTTAAAAATGAACATTTTTTATTGTAGTATAGCTAGTGACAGGGCCGCGAGCGTTTTTGAAAGTGGAGGGCTGAGCCGAAAGTGGGGGGGGGGGGGCTGAACAGGCTAAAATCACAAATGTATGGTCATTTTTTGCATTTTGTGTACACGTTGGCTGAAAAAAAGTGGGGGGCTGCAGCCCCCCCCCCCCACCCCCGCCGTCTCGCGCCCCTGAGTGAAGCTAATAAAGAGGTAAAATGTATGTCAATAAGATGCTAAATGTATTATAAGGCATAATTTCACGGCTCGCGATTAGCACTCGCAATCATTTTCATTAGTTTCTGCATAAGTGCGAAGTATTGCGAATTTGAGTGTATTATTTTTTCCACTTCGGGTGTTTCCCGCCCCCCCCCCCCCGCCTCCCGCTCGTGACATTAAATCGCGCCGCGCTTGGTCGTGGGAATATCTCGGAGACGTCTTTGAGACGTCTCCGCGACAAAAACATCCAAAATCATTTCAGAACCAGTCTCAATTAGTCTCAAACTAGTTCCAAATCCATTTTTTCCAGTGTAATGACAAGTGACTTGCCACCAATTAGTTTATTGTTGGTTTTCGCGTCAGTTGTCCTTTCTTAATATGTCAGTAAACTAAAACTTCAATCGTGTCGGAAATTGTCATTTTTGCTGATTAACATGCATTAATTAAATCGTTGTGGACAGTTTCTATAATGCTCCTAATTCCTTAAACAAAGTTTTTTAACAACCTTTACTTCAAGTTAACGAGAAAATAGATAAATTAGCTTCCTTTCCGACATAAACTTGCAAAGCCATATCAAATTCTAAAACACCTATGCCTCTTAGTTAAGAATTCTTACAAATGTTTGTCATAATTTATCCGAATGACGTTCATCCGAATCTACTCGTACGATTAGACGCACGCTTCACTGACCGCTTCATAGAGAAGCGCGCAAATCAGCGTTGCATTCTCGTTTCATTATCCTTACTATTTCTGTGCGAACGCACAACTCTAAACCCGTAGGAATACGGGCCATATTGTTCTCCACAAGGTAGGGAATTTAAGCCACAAACAATAAATGTACACCGCTCGACACATTCCTCATAATAGTTGTTTCGTATGACAAATAATATTACTACAATCAAAAAGCAACTTTGCTATAAAAAAAAAAAAAGGGATTTTAAAGCTTCGCCTATTTCATGCTTGAAATATTAAACCATCAGGTTTTGAAAATTGCCAAGCAGTCTCGTGTTTTTAGAACAAACTCATAAAAATGCAATTGCTTACGTTCTGTGTTGATTTGTAAGTATCGAGTTATCTTCGCTAAACCACCACACTGTCTGGCTTTAATCGTGACACGGTAGAGCGTAAATGGCCGAATGGTTGTCATCCGGGTACTAGTTTGGTCGATTTCTGAGATTTCCGAACATACATCGGGAGCAAGGACCTCGCAACACTCACTGTGAAAGTTTGGGTTTTCCCCCTGCGGAGCCTTGTAACCATGTACAATGAAAGAATCGACATTACAGTAGAAACCCAAATCATCAACTCCGGAAGGCCTTGCAGGCAAATCTGTTTGGGTTACAATATTATTATTTCATTTTGAAGGAGTAGTTTCCTGTAAAAGGCCCGGTCTCACCGCTAGAACTTCTTGCTGGAGCGTTCTTGAACGGTGGGGAGGGGCAAATTTCGACAACGCTCGTCACTGCGTACAAAAATGGGAAAAAATCGAAGCCGGCGTTGCTTTAGCGTGGTTTAGCGTGACGAGAGCGTTGATAGAGCTGCGTTCTGCGCATGCGGCGTTGGCTCGGCGGGGGTTTAAAGTTGTTTAGCGGCATACCGATTATAACCACGGAGCTGAACGGATCGTTTTGATAGAAGTTCTGATAGATTTTTGATAGAAATTCTGTCCCGCTCCGACACCTCCATACAACGCCAAACAAAGTTCATCACCGCAATGGGATCGCTGCTTCAACGCCCGACACTGTTCCAGCAATCCCGTGTCCGCTCGTAAAAACGCTTACAACCGCCCACCAAGTTTGTTGGCAACGTTTAATCACTGCCCGGGCAAAGCTGCGAAGCAGCGTGTGGTCAGCGTCAAATATTTCTCCGTTGGCCTTGCCGGACCCAAGCGTCTACGAACTTGCGTCTAGCGGTGACTGGGCGTTGTTTGAGCGGTGGTGAACTTTGCCGGAGCGGATAATTGCCCGCTCCTCACCGCTCGCAATATTTGTGCAGCTCAAAACTTTCGGAGCGGTAGGAGGGACCATCAGCGTGGCCGAGCGTATACGGCGTTGCTTAACGGGGCCAACTTCTGTTAAACGGTGGTGAACGGTAACGAGCGGTGATGAATTTTTTTTTCACCGCTCCGGGAACCCTCCAGCAAAGTTCTGGCGGTGAGACCGGGCCTCGATAAGCACAGATACAAATGTTCATGTACAAATTTCTTTAACAATATTATTGTTCAAAAAAATTCAAATCACCATGTGTAAATATTTTCTATGTTTGACTTCAAAAACATCCTTTTTTATAGGGTACATGCAGGTAATATGGACCCCCTAAGCTCATTTGCCTAATTGCATAAATCACAAAATGACACACAGTCTAATCTAATTTGTTTATATGAATCAATAACTACTGCTCTAACTTTTAATGTGAAGAACAATTATCACCAACCCCCCTGCCTGCAATATTCAAATGTTGACGTCATTACCAAAGTGCCCATATTACCTGCATGTGCAGGTAATACGGGCACATGTATTTAATGTATGTTTAAAAATACAATGACTCTACCATGTCTCACGACGATATATTTTCGTATACAGTTCATATGAACAACATTATGGTGCTCACACGGTTACCGGTCACCGGTCGACGGTCACGACATGATTTGCTTCATGTGGCCCATATTACCGCTGGCCTATTACCTGCATGTACCCTATGACAAATTCTTTAAAAGAAAAAAAAGTAAAGCCTTGCATTAAGTCTGCAATCCATTGTTGCAATAAATGCTCTATTAGTCTTATAAAAACAGCTACAAGTCTGGTTCACATTTCAACAACAGTACAGCATTAAAAATATCTTTGAAAAAAGAAAAACAAGATATACACACGAAAGTTATAAACTAACACGATAATATATCAAAGATAAGTTAAATGATTAAAACAGCGATTTTATTAAAGAGAAAATTGTTACTTTAATATTTTAATGTTCAATTTAAAACTGAATGCTATTCAACGAGAAAAGGATAAAAATACAATATAATAGTACCAACCAACAACAAAAAAACAGAACAAAACAGAACAAAGCTGTTTGATTTAACCGAACCCATCAATCAAGGAAATGAAAGTCGCTTATAATTCGCTATCTATGACCGAAACCAAAGTAAAAACTGTCTTAATAATTATTTTCCTCCACACAGCTACACAGTGAGTTCTAGAAAAACCTAATGAAACTTAATGTTATCAGGCGCGGATCCAGGGGCGACGGGCCCGCCCCCCCCCCAACATATAGCGATCGTGTTCCGTGTAGAATCTATAATTGGTGGAATTTAACTGACTGAACTAACTGCACTGTACTGCGTCGCCCTACGGCCGCCCTACGCGCACAAAAATAGGTTTAGTACACGCCAGCTATGCAGCGCATTCGCGCATGTATGTGTATGTAATTTCAGGTGTAGATCTACGTGTCATGGATCTTTTGCAAGCCGTTGAATACCAGAAGATGATGGGAGATGCTGAGATGGCCTTTGCCTATCAACTCATAGTTGCAAACCTTGAAGAAGAAGAGCCTCCTAAGAAGAAAAGGAGCACAATTGGTGGTTTAGTGCATGCTCCACCCACAGGTGAGGGCCGAATGTGACAGTACCACACTCTGATGAATGAGCTGAGGAGAATGACAAGAGGAAGTTCGAGGACTACACGTGTTGTCCCCATAGATGTTTGATGACCTGTTGATTAGGCTTAACACCCAACTTGCAGAAGAAGGACACACCACTTCAGGAAGGCCATTCCCCCTGGTCTCAAGTTGTGCGTCTTCCTGCGCATCTCGCCACTGGGGTCACCTATGCCGAGCTGGGTTACAACTCCGAATGGGGAGAAACCATCCAGAAGTTTGTCCCTGATAATAGCCAGAGCAATAGTGTGATGACTATGGTGCAGAAGTCATCTCCCTCAACTCAACCACTGAAGGTTGCTGCGTTGCAGTGATTTTGAAGCCAAATGGAATCTTCCCACCGTCTCCAAGAAGCCAATAACTCATGCAGCCTTTACTTCAACTACAAGCAGTGCTTCTCGTTGTCCTGATGGCTCTCGTAGATTCAAGACCTGTAGGATGGGGGGCCCGTTGTCCGGACACTTAAGCAGATAAAAACATCATCTTTTGCTCTGGATTTTCTCAAAATTTGTGCAGTAATTAGCAAAAATATTTGTGAATATTTATGCTTTGTTATATTGTTCTGATATACTTTTCAATCGATTAAAGAAATAATGATCACAAAGCTCCGAAAATTGCCTCTTGTCGGACAAACAGCCCGTCCGACATACAACAACTGGGTATACCTGTGGATCGATTTTGGTGGGGATGGCCATCAGGTCTGATGCCCAGATCTACAAACAACAGTGAACTAGAAGTGCTAGATGCTGGCACTTTAGGCATCCCTGATCCAGGTCATCTTCGTCATGATGATGACGATCACCCTATGCCGTACTTCTTTGTGGGAGACGTGCCTTCGCCATGAGGACGTATATGATGAAGCCCTATTGAAGTCGTAAACCTCGACCAACAGCAGAAGATCTTCAATTTCAGCTGCAGGGCGAGGCGTGTTGTTGAAATGCCTTGGCATTCTAGCTCTGCGTTTCCAGTGCTTCATTGGGCCAGATGAGACAGGAACCAGACACAGTCCGCTGCTTGTTGAAGCTTGCCGTCATGCTGCACAACCTCATCAGGAAGCCGCTATCAGGCACTGGACGTCCGCATGTTGGACCAGGAGGGTGCCCAGCACAACCTCATCCTGGAGCTTGGAGAACTGCCGCCATCACTCAGGATTTGAACAGCGCTCATCAGCGGGAAACAGGGACACTGAGCTTGCCAACGCCAGAGGAATACACTCAAGTACTACTTGCATGCAGGATCAAGATGGGTGTATACATAATTATGTACTACTTTTGCACAGAGTAAAGACGATTTGTGATTGGTGATATTCTATTTTACTTTGACCGTGTGATGCATTTGTTAACAAAGTGCTCTTTTTCATATTGTATTGTTATTGAAAACATTTGTCATACTGATTTGTGTTATATTAAAAAAAAAACTTAACTTTATTACATCGTAGATAAGCCCAATACTCATGAACAATTATTCCTTGTGTCAATATTGTACTATAAATGATAAAGGTCTAGTATTAAATTGTATTGAAGAAGGTGAAAATTATACATATTTAGCAGTTAAATAATAGAATGTGGTACCAAATATTCCCAATGTAATTTATTTCCTAAACTGCTAAGTACTTTTGCTGTTTTGGTAAATTATTAAACAGCAAAAGTACAAAAGGCTCCGAACAATATATAATATTTTATGGAAACTGTCTGAAAAGGATGATTAGATTTGCCTGGTGTAATGCAATTAAACTCGATCATATATGTTTTAGAAGTGGAAATAATTATTAGGTTACCAGGCACTGACGAAATATGAAAGGGAAGACAAGAAATTAAGACAGAGAAAGGCAGATAGAGAAAGAGTGAGCAGGAAGGAGGAAGGGAGGAGATGTAGTATAGGAGTAGAAAGAGAGAGAGAGAGAGACAGAAAGAGAGAGAGAGAGAGAAAGAGAGAGAGGGGTGGAAATTGAGGGTGAGGGTTTATCGCAGGACGTTATTGTAGAGAGGTGTTTTGGCAGTTCAAAAATCTGAAATTGTCAGTAAACATGGTAAGTTGAGTCAATAATTAATCATTCAAAACCCAGTAATTTAGTAAGCCCAATTTTGTCTCAAATCTATAACTTGTTTGAAGATTCAAAGAAACAAAATTATGAACGGAATTTCCTGACCTACAGGAGCATGCTTTCCGATGGATTCCGAGAGCAGTTCGTCACAATTCCCAATTAGGAATCTTAATTTCCCAATTAAAGATTCCTAGCCCCGTCAACCCTATCCCGTCCTCCCATCTCCGACTGCCTTTGTTGCCTTTGGAGAGCAAAATTGACGAAAAAACTGCGTAGAGGTGTTGTCAAGTCGAATATACCGAGTGAGTCAGAAAAAAAAATAGACACCTAGAAAAATGTCAATAAACAGAAAACTATTTACAAACACCAAATTATTTATACATATTCCGAAAAAATAACTATTCTTGCATCTGTTTGGTACCACTTTTGTGTGTGAATCTACACGCTTGGATAAACACGGCGCATTTTTTTGCGCGAACATGTAAATTTCGAATTGTGCCAAAGTGGGAATAAATAAATAACAATAAAATGCTATCAAAAAGCAACTCCATCCTGATTAAATAACATACTTTTTACCGAAAAGGTCTTGCGCTTATTAACTTGAACAGGGGTGTTGACTACATTTGTGAGAAAAATGAGATAGATCTGTAGAGTCAGGCATGAGTGAGCACACGTAAAAGGCAAATGATCACATTTCAAAAGTATTAAGACGGCATTTTTAGGTCTGTCAGTGACAATTTACTTTTTGAATGTTAGGGGAGACCGGGGGGCAAATGTAACAAGGGGCAATTGTAGCAGGGGCTCCATCCCTAGCAGAACACACTACAAAGCTTGACATTTGTACAGAGCATGCGCATTTCATCGCTCCACATGCTGTTTGAGTATTAGCAAATTTAACGGTTCGTGGAACTTTCTACAGCAGAAAATCGTTTTTTAAGTAGGAAAGTAATATTTCACATTACCATTGTTTTTTCTTCTGGACAAATATGTGGATGAGCTACGGCTGTCATTTTTATATATATTTTTATATTTAGAATTATGTTCTTAGGCCATATTTGCTAACGTTTCAATGATGAATACCTAAGCTAAGATAAAAAATTCTCCAAATATGGTCGCCCACCACAGGGGCAAATAGTAACAATGCCGTTTAGGAAATACTTTGCCCCGTACCTAGCCCCGGACAATTCAGCGCGCTGTCATCGCCCGTACAGAGCACGTAAACTTCTGCAATAATCCCATGCCATGTATATAACAAGTGGAATATAATGTAACTTGAGTCAAGCATTGTCATGTATTATATAATGAGCTTATGTGGTTAAGTGTTGTTTAAATCTTGGATCTGTCAAGTGCATAGATTTATAAAGAAAAGCAAAATGTTACAATTTCATGTGTTACAATTGCCCCCATAGCGTATTACAATTGCCCCTGGTTTAGGGCATTGTAACTCTCGACCTCGTGTTTTGAAATGATAATGGCTTCAAAATAAATAGTTACTTACACCAAACCTATTCGTATGTTGAGCTAAAGTATCCAAATTCGTTTTACTTGATTTTAAGCAAGTTTTTGTTATAATAAAGTTGATAAGTCAAATTTGAAAAAAAGTGTTACAATTGTCCCCGGTCTCCCTACTCATTGTGGATTACTTGACGAATCAATTTATTTTTACACTGAATCTAGTCGATAAGTGTAACAACACCCTTGCCAATTTATATGGCTCAAAACATTTTCCTTAAAAAGTAATGCTACTTTATTCGGAATGGAGATGCTTTTTTGTCCGCTTTTGTGTGTTCAGTGTATCCCCACTCTTGCAACAATTCGAAATTGACATTTTCGCAAACAATGCCTTGCATTCATCCAAACGTAACGATGTAACACACAAAATTGGTACCAAAAGATACTAAAAGAGTTACTCTTTCAGAATATGTATAATATTGGGGTTCATTTATAGTTTTCTTTTTATTGACATTTTTTCTAGGTGTCTAGTTTTTGTTTACTCACTCGTATAATCCTGCAATGCAGTTTTTGCTTTTAAAGGCGGCAATTGGCGCCGAATGCGAAACTAAGTGGTATTTGGCGCGAAGTATCACTAATCGATGCCGTTTGCACCAATTGTGGTGCGTTTCACTGTAAACATAATTAGTCATTTTGATTGATAAAAATAGTCCTGCCCTATGTCTGAAATGATAGAATTATTAGTCGAATGACTAATGTTTAGTCATTTCAGACACTTTTGAATTTAGCCAGATGACTAGAATTAATTAGTCGAATGAACTAATGCTTAGTCATTTCAGACCCTTTTGGATTAAGCCAGATGACTAGAATTAATAGTCAGACAAAGCCAAATATTACTCAAATGACTTAGGCCACATTTTATGTAAACACAAAAGAATGAAGCAAGTAATCTCTTCTTGATTTAAAAAAAGATTTATTTCAACACAATCGGGCTATACATATTAATAATAATAATAATAATATAATAAATATAATAATAATAATAATAATATATAGATGATAATAATAATAATAATAATATAATAATAATATTAATAATAATAATTATAATGATAATAATAATAATAATAATAAAATAATGTTTTCATTGTCAACTCAAGAAAAATAGTTACAAAATTTCATTTTTACATAGTACAACATAAATTATAAAAATAGTATAGCATATAGTTTAACATTATCACGATAGCAGATACTCTGAATTGTTGTAATGATGATTACAAAATAAATAGTCTGCCAAGCCATCATGGTGTTATTACTGTACTAAAGGAAATTTGTGAGGCCAATACACTTAAATAGCATAGGAGGAAGAGAGTGAGAGGGTGAGGAAGCACAAGTAAAAGTGAAAGAGAACGAGAGGGAGGACAGAGAAGAGGAGAACCAGGAAATAGAATTATGGAAAAGTCTTAAAAAAATCTATATATATAAAAAAAAAAGTAAAATAAAATCTATATATATATAAAAAAAAAGTAAAAAATAAAAAAAAATTTAAAAAAGGTAAATTAGAACGCATACGTGTATATTCGAAAATATTGGTTTCAATGAAGAAATTCCAAATCATCACCTTCACTTCAAATTCTATAATAATTGTGTATACGTATTGCTTTGAATATGTACATGTATACATGACATGTTGCATTTCACTACATGCAGTACATTCAGACAAGGTAAAGTATGTGGTCACAGTGTAATATCAAGGTTTGAATAAAAGAACATTATGCAGGATATATAGAACCAAAAATAAATAGAATATAATATATATAATAAATGGAAATAGAATGTACCTGAATTCAGTTTATCCTGGAAAGTTCAGCAATAACAAATAGCACATATTCCCCCACGCTCAACAAAGGTACAACTCCATTCAATACACGTTCAACGTAAACCCTTGCTGATTCAATGCGACGTGTCTTGACTGTGGCGTGTGTGTTGAGTTGCTTCCCATGTACAAATGGTGGTATGTTTAGTGTTACTCCCCTTTCTGCTAGGAGGTCTCTTATGAGTAAACCACGATCAGCCATGACGTCATCTCCATGTTCAATGTGGTTCAAGCAACCAGATTCTTGTGTGTACTTTTAATCTGATACACTACATGTCCAAAGCTGAGAGAGAAAATGAAGGTACCCCTTGGAAATATTGAACTAAGAGCTTGAGAGTATGTGATGTTTATAAGATGACCAAGTTATTCTTTGAGAACAAGGCGTTGATTGGTTAATTATTTTCAGTACAATCTATATAGTTCTAGTGTTCTTGAAATATTAAAACTCTTCGGAAGACTTGCCCTACTTGTTCCTTTATTGGCCATTTGATGAGAAGTGGTCGCAGTTCAAGGTCCAGAAAAATGCATTAGTTGCCATGCTGGGTGAAATTAAATGTATCTGCTAGTCCACGATTTGTAAAACCACGTCGAAGACGAACAAGTGTAATATTAAATTCTTCATACACAGTCAATATCCTTGAACGATGTTCCTGAAAAGTAAGGCATTTAAATACAAAGAATTATTAGACAGGCATTATAAAATCCCTTGAATGGCATCTAAATAATAATATATATATATATTTGCCTCTCTCATCATGATCTTTTATTCCTTACATGAATTCATTTGATTTTCAAATGTACTAAATTATTAAAACAGTAATTCAAATTAGTTATTATTATTCTATTCGGCAGAAAGATGACTTACAATATAAATAATTGATTGCATATAAAAACATATTATTGAAGAATGACAATGAAAATGACATTAATATTGCCAAGCTCTAATTAAAGAAATGTTGGCATTCATGGCGAAATAATCATTTGGTCCAATATCTAAAATACACTCCTTCTAAAGGTCAGATTGTTATTCAAAAATGATTTTCATGTATAGATTCAAGTACAGAATTATAGAACATGAAGTGACATACTCAGATCTAGCTCTAGAAGCTTTCGGTGTGCTGAATCCCTTCCAGTACCTCATTTTGATGCCTTTTCTTCAGAAAGTTGAACAAATAGCTCAGCAGGGCCAGCTTCAATCATGTAAAAGGGAGAAGAAATATCATGTTATGAATTAAAATAATAGGAAATATTGTTATGTACGTGTATACATTGCTCATGATTATTCATCATTGCAAATAGGGTACATGCAGGTAATATGGACCCCCTAAGCTCATTTGCCTAATTTGCATAAAATTTCGAAATGACACACAGTCTAATCTTTGTTATATGAAGCAATGACTACTGCTCTAACTTTTATGTGAAGAAAAACAATTATCACCAACCCCCCTCTCTGCAATATTCAATGTTGACGTCATTACCAAAGTGTCCATATTACCTGCATGTGCAGGTTAATATGGGCACACGTATTTAATGTATGTTTTAAAAACTACAATGACTCTACCATGTCTGGAATTTGCTTTAAATGTTGAAATCAATTAACTTTAATATATAATTTGAAATTATAAGACCTTCAGTAAATCCTTGACTATATATTTTCATTGTTATGTATTTTGTATATTATTTTCTTTTTTTAATATCATTTAAATAATTATTTTCATTATACAAGTCAATATCGGCCTACAATAGTTATTTGCATTAATTATATTACTGTGAATATACCAAAAAAATCGTAGCAAAGAGATTGATGCCCCATCCCATACTAAGTACCAGAATCATTTCCGCCATTTTGGATGTCCCATATTACCTGCACTAATGTTGCTGTGTCAGGCAAGCATTCAATGCAATTGCACCCTTCACTAAAGCAAATGACCTGTACACGCTAGTATGATCAAAATGAACTTTAAGCTTACTAAATATACAAAACAATTGAGGTTACCCCCTCAAACACTCTTTCACCATCACATTCTGTGAATATCAAATTTTACATCAGGGTAAAAAATTGCCGTAAGTTTTACCTACCTTGTTGGTTTTTAGCAATTTTCTCAGAGAAAATTTGGCATCAGATGCTTCACGATGATAGATTTTCGTATACAGTTCATATGAACAACGTTATGGTGCTCACACCGGTCACCGGTCACCGGTCGACGGTCAGCATGATTTGCTTCACGTGGCCATATTACCTGCATGTACCCTAGGTGAACAATCAGAAATACAACTCACCGGTATAAAGAAGTAGGAATCGTCTGACGAAGAAACACTTTCTATGAATCTGGAGCGCGTGAAACTGAAAGCCGTGGGTCTTCGTCTGTCTTCGTAGAATGCAAGGTGTTTGAGTATACTTCTGTTTGCGAAGCTTTATCTGTGTTGAATGTGATAGAGATGTTGTAGATACGATGGAGGCGTCTGGCATTCTGCATGAAAATTAATGAAAAATAAATGTTAATTAAAAAATGTTTTTATTTTATTTCATTTTTGGGGGGGAGGGGGGTGCACCATCTCATCTTTTACAAATAAAATTTGATTCTGGCAAGAGTTCCTTTTGCGACAGCCACCAAAATTGGAAAATAAAAATGTGGAAATGGTTATAATAATATTTTAAATATAGACGAGAGTCTAGGGTTATATAGGCCGGGTTAGATTTAAAACATTTTAATAATTAAAACAAAATATATATATACACGAATAGTGGGAGTCGAACCCTAGTCATCAGCGTCACTATCATACTCTCTCACCACTACACCAACGAGACGACTTGCAAACTACCTGGTTTTTTATTCTTGAATCAATCTTGAATAGCAAAAGCTGGACGTTCGATATATTAAACTAGACCGCGCATGCGCACAGTGTCACTGTGTTTTATATCGATTTATTTTGAGTGGCTGTCGCAAGAGGAACTCTTTCTTTGATATTCAATGAATACTAATTATCGATCATAATATCATAACTCTAATCATTCAGCAGGACCATCCGAGTATGGATTGTATTCTGTTAATTTCACTACAAATTACTAGTAGGTCTATTCCATGATAAATACAACTAACGTGGAATTGGCATATGGGCTGCAAATAATGATTTTCATGTCACAATTTCTTCACACCATTCCATGCTCGGATTTCGCGTTAAAGATATAATTATGACATAAACTTACCTTGATCTTTAGAGCAATTCTACAATATCCTGAGATGGATCTAATTCTTGGGCGATGCATTCGATGTCGTTTAAGTTTTAGTTTTTTGTTTTTCGTTTGTTTGTTTTTTGTTTTTTTGTTTTTGCATAGGCGATAGACCAGCGGTAACATATGTGTACGTGCGGTTTGATTCCCTGTTAGTCTATAGTTGATCGACTGTGAATTTTACGTGCGCGTTCGTGCCGTAGGCCTGTCATTTTGACCAATAACAAGTCATTTAAAGGCCTACAAGTCATTTATTAGTCATTTGACGATATAAACAAGTCATTTGTTAAATGACTTGTTCATATTGGTCGAAATGACTTACCTAAACTAGTCTTGACTGCGGTAATTAAGTCATTGAGACTGGACTTATAAAATAGTCGTGTTGACTAATTTATAGCACCAATGACTAATTTATGTTAACAGTGTTGGGCGCTTTGGCGTTTTGACCGTCCGCGTTTTGTTGGAATTATTTGGCTCGTAGTGGCGCCAAGTGTCGCCATGTTGCGCAAAATCTCATCGGTGCAACTTGGCGCACACCATTACCATTCCAGTTGATTCCAATCGGCGGATTGGTTGCGCCACTTGGTGCCACTTGGTGGACATTTCGCGCTGAGTTTTGAAATTTTCGTCGGCGCCAGATTCAATATTGGTGCCATGAGCCAGTTGGGAGACAGTTAACGCCACTGCATGCCACTAGGCACCTTAATTGGCGACACTAGGCGCCACAGCAACAAA
>CALNVZ010000174.1:74051978-74069118 GCA_940671915.1 Paracentrotus lividus | reverse complement strand
ATACGACATCTTTAAGACGTCTTTAAAACGTCTATAAGACAACTTTTTGATGTCTTTACGACGTCTATAAGACCACTTTTCTTGTCTTTTCTGACCAAAATACGACATCTTTAAGACGTCTTTAAAATGTCTATAAGACAACTTTTTTTTCTATTTTTCTACCCAAATATGATATCTTTAAGACGTCTTCACGACGTTTATAAGATCACTTTCCTTGTCATTTTTTGACCAAAATACGACATCTTTAAGACGTCTATAAGACAACTTTTTTGATGTCTTTACGGACGTCTATAGGACCACTTTTCTGTCATTTTTTGACAAAATACGAACATCTTTAAGACGTTTCTTTAAAACGTCTATAAGACACTTTTTGCCTTTCATTTGGGACCAAAAATACATGTCTCTGTTGGTCATGAATATTCATAAGCAGTATTCTGAGATTTGAAAAAAGGGGAAAGAATAGAAATATCAATTTTAAGCCATGTAACCGGCATTCGCTTATGACATAATCAAAATTGTTTTAAATTATTATCATTTTATGTATAACACAATTTCAAGGTGCTTCATAATGACAATTCTTCATATTCATTAACAAATTGTAATTTAATAATAAGTAACTGTCTTTTCTCAAACATTTGTCTGTAGCACTTATTAGCAGGACCGGACAAACTGCCAGTATAATAGGGCCTTTGTGTAGGACAGCAATAGGTTATAATAAGGATAGGTAGGATAGGATAGGATAGGACTCAGTATTAATGTCAACATCCCTGATAGCACAGTGACGTCTTAAAATTTTAGACGTAAATTGCACCCGCGTTGACGTCTTTAAGATCGTCGTATATTTACGTCATAAAGATGTCAGTTTTAGACGTAATAATGACGTAAAAATACGATGTCTTTAGACGTCAAACGTGGGTGCAAATTACGTCATAAAGATGTCTTTTCCTGACGTCTTTAAGACGTCTGACGTGATGTCTTTAAGACGTCTTTAAGACGTCACTCTGCTATCAGGGCAGGGTAGAGTAATTTTAAAACTTAAATGGCCAGTGGTAAACATTGTTTTTTTGTTTTTCACCCCAATACATTTTTTGTTCAAAAATAGTGAAATTTTATAGATTACCACTTCTCCTTTATCTGCTGAATCTATTCCAATCATGAGAAATTCCAGTCATAAACACACATCACACAGAAGCATCACTTTGAACCGCTGTAGTTTTTATTATATCAATTTTTCCAACAGGAGAAGTTGATTTTCTGGTGAGGTATTTTTCTAAGGAAGAAACTGACCAATTAGGAATAAAAATGATTGATATTTACCACCTGGCCAAAGACAACTTTCGAAGCCTGTTTTTATTGAAAATTTTGCTGTTTCTCTGCCTGTGTATTATTGAGTAGGCAGTAGCATGGGTTATGTTTGCGATTGTAAATGCATGGGTGACTACATCCATACAGTGAAGTGGAAACCGTTCTAGTGGCTTTTTGCTTTTGTTTGGCCATCCCTACTATTATGGCGTCTTGAACTGTATTGACACTGGATACAATTACCTAGAGTATCACAAGTCCTAAGCAAAGAAATACTGAAGAATTAAAACAAAAAACAAAACAAACAAAAAAAAAGTCTTCGTTTCCGTATTTTTTTCACCATTCCATAATTAAGAACGTTTCTTGCAAGATATATTTAAGTTTTCAGTTCTATTCTTTCTATCTACATTTTTCTTTCAACACACTCTCAATGTGTTGTAGGTTTTAAAATCGTTTACAGAGAATCAACAAAAAACGTTTAAAACTATAGTTTGTATCTAGAAGAATCCGAGGCATTCAGCTCCCAATATATTTTCTGCAAAAGGTCTACTGGTACCCATGAGGTCACGCATGGTTGCTTTGAATCACCTTCCGGCTGCTAAAAGATAATCTATGTCTTATATAAAAGCTTAAGGAACCGAATTATACACACATGACTTCCCCAAACACTGCCAAACCCTCGATATTTTGGACCATTGATTTTATATATACTGGGTGACCCAGAAAAAAGGAAACCCAAGTTTGATCATCAATAATTTCAAAAATATTACCATGTGGATTATAAAATTTATATCACTGAAAAGTGCAACTCATTACCATTACAATGATTTCTCGCTCAGCTCACCAATGTCACGCATCACTGAACCCCATTGTTTTGGAAATGTCTTGCAAAATTGTGAGTGGTTCACTTTCACGCTCATTGAGATGGGTTGTTACAATGTGCCTAAAAAAAGGGAACCCAACTTTCATCATCAATCATTTAAAATACATGACAGTGGTGATTATGACGATCATATCACTGGAAAGTGCCACTCATTATCATTTTATTGATATCTCTTTCAGTTCACCAATGTCACGCATCACTGAACCCCATTGTTCTGAAAATATCTTGCAAAATTGTGATTGATGCACTGTCATGCTTCTTACATTATCCACGGAGAACTGAAGGTTCTCTGGGTTGTCGTGAGCAGTAACATGATAAAATTACCTGGATGGTAAGATTAATGGACTAAATAAGAAGACATTTCCAACCCATTTAACAAACCCATTTATTTAAAGTCACTGGAATGCTTTACTTAGATTTGTTAGGAACCTTTAAAGCAACTCATCTCAAGGAGCATGAAAGAGAACCTAACACAATGTTGCGAGACAATTTTCAAAACAATGGGGTTCAGCAATGCATGATATCGGTGAGCTGACAGAGGTATCATTAGAATGGTAATGAGTTGTACTTTCCAGTGATATAAACTTCTTAATCACCACTGAAATATTTTTGAAATTCCTGATGATCAGAGTTGGCTTTCCCTTCCAGGCGCATTCACACAAACCATCTCAAGGTGCATGAAAGTGAACCACGCACAATTTTACAAGACTTTTTCAGAACAATGGGGTTCAGCGAAGCATGATATGGATGAGGTGAGAGAGATATCATTAAAATGGTAATGAGTTGCACTTTACAGTGATATAAATTTCATAATCACCATTGGAATATTTTTGAAATTATTGTTTATCAAAGTTGGGTTTCCTTTTTTCTGAAACACCCAGTATGGTAGCTTGTTGTCGGTTTTTGTTTTTTGCTTTTTGTTGTTGTGTAGTTTATGTTTTTGTTTTGTTTTTTCCCCCCCCCCCCCATTTTCATGAATTTTAAAGGTTTTATTTCCTCAACATCTGCATGCTAACAATGTATACATTGTCAATACATACGAAGGAAAGAGTAATCCATAGTCATTACATGAACAATATGAATGAATTATAATGAAGACATTATGCAAAAAAGAAATGACTATAATATTACAATTTGTAGAGATATTGACGGGTGCGACGGGGGTGGGGGGGGGGGCTCAAAGTAAAAAAATGAAAATGCACGATATTGCCTTAAGAATGTGAAATATCAACTTTCTATTATTTCTGATCCACTCATGCATTTAGAGTGTCCAAAAGATGATATTTGAGAGAATTTCTAAATTATTTTCACAAACGTGTTTGTCGCCATTTGGTGTAGAAGTACGATTTCTAGGGATAATCCATGCTTATTTTTATATTTAACAAGCTAGAAATGGTTATATTGATGATGTAAGTTATATGTGCTTCAATTATAAAACTTGAACTACAACTGCATGGTTACAAAGTGTCTTTTCAATTCGAAATTTTAGCTCAAAGGAAATTGACTCGTTTTTAAAAATATTCATTTTTAAAAGGATTTTTTTTTTTAATATTTCTTCACAAAATGACCCACCCCATAGAGTAAAAATATGAATTGAGGTTTTCTGTTTGTTTGTTTTTTTTTTCTGTTAAAAGGGCTGCAGTAAAACAATAGGCAAATAGACCTAAATTGGCAACACTTTGGGAGTACCTTGAGCAACTGCCAAAATCCCGTTGGGACCAACTTCTGATATCTAATCATCTGGACCATTGATGATCCCTTTCAATGTACAATTGAAAAATATATTAATACATATCATTGATTTTATATGAATTTTAAACAACAATGACATCATCTTTGGTACGGGTCGGTGGTGCATTTTTTTTTATCGACTAGATCACATTACAGGCGTGCGGCCTATGTTGTGGTTAACCAGTGTAAAAATCGATTCTACTTTTTCCTACGGAACAAAGTTTGATGTCTCCACAAAGATTTCAGTCTCCATAAGGTCGTAAAAAACTCATAGGCCCGTATTCTGCTACGGGGTTTAGAGTTGTACGGCAATTGACAATAGCATCGAACAATAGCACCGTACGAGATAAAAAACTCCCAGCACGAAAAAAACCTCCCAAACGTGTACAACTTCCGTACAGCTGGAAGTTTCTAGTGCACTGGAACGCACAAGATAAAACCGGAAATCCATTGAAATAATGACGCAACAATGATTGTTTGTAGCCGCTTTATCCTTTGACTACCGAGTGTTGTGCATTGTCGCTTGTCATGCACTTTTAAATATCACGTCCTAAGTATTCATTAACAATACAGTGGCCTGGGATCGGAACAATTAACAGGCTTGGAAATTTTCAGCTGAAAAGGGACAATGGTTTTATTCCCTCTGAATAAATTATATACCTTAAAGGCACATAATGATCTCTACGGATGGTATCTCACTTTGAGGGGGACACATTCGGGAGTGTTTTTGAGGGTATTCGGCTGGTTTTTGAACGTTTCAAAACGAGCCGAATCCCTCCCTTATTTTCGCGCGTTCTGGGAGGGAGAACAGAATACTCCCGAATAATGTATTCGGGTGGATTCGCAGCTGATTCGGTTCTGGTGTAACCCAGGCTTAATTGACTATAATTATGATCCGGATCGTTACTCCCCAAATAATGATACGACCAGGCTTTTTTTAATCGTTTGTTTGTTTGTTGTTTTTTTTTGTTTTTTTTTTTTATTTTATTTATTTATTTATTTTTTTATTTTTTTTTTGGGGGGGGGGGGTTTGTTTGTGTTTTTGTGTTTTTCTGATCGAAACTTGCTCTGATCAGAAAAGCATTGCCATAATTTTAAGTGGTTGACCTACTGCTGCAGTTTACTTCTTTTTTTTTTCTAACAATGTAAAACATAAAAGTAGGGTTGGGCGAATCTCAACTTTTTTTTCAAACAAGTTATTTCTATAGTAAAATTCGACGTGGAAACTGAAAATGACAATTATTTTTGCATACGATGACGTCTTACGTCGCTAAAGTGCAAAAAAACAAAATGGCCGCCAAAATAGTGTATTATGCCCAATTATCATACTTTTTATACGTATAAACCACTTTTATTGCGATTTTATATGTCTTTTGGGTGTCAGGGAACCCAACATGATTAATCCAACATGATTAATCCTACCTAAGTAGACTGTTAGTGTAGTTTGGTAGTTAGTTTCAGTCAATATCGAGCAAAAAGGGGGAGGGGTGGGTGGGGGGCTGAACAGGCTAAAAATCACAAATGTATGGTCATTTGTCCGTTTTTGTACACGTTTCCTGACGAAAGTGGGGGAGGGTGGCTTAGAAATGAGAATTGCATAACGTTGAACGTATCTGTCAATCATTTATTTCATTTACAAGGAAAAATGGCCTTATTTAAAGTCTTAGACATGAGAATTAAATTACTTTGAACATATCTGTCCAATACGTTTTGTTGAAAAGGCAAAGAAATATTGATTTAGTCCGAAAAAAGGGTTCTTTAGTTTGTTTATCATTTGTTTCATTGTAATCAGAGTCTCAAGTATTTTTTTTTTTTTCTTTAAATGTTTTCTTTTTTTTTTATGTAATAATTTATATACTTTACTAGAAACGAAAAAGTAAACAAATATGAAGATAGTGAACATTAGGTTCTTTTAATGCCAAAATTGTAAATAGGAGTAGTCTCGTCTATAAGCTAAAGCATCTGAACTTCATAACTTTGAAAGAATTGTTAATTATAAGGCTTTACAAAAACAAAAGGTAACCATATCTATAAGCTCAGACATGAAAATTAAATAACTTTGAACATATCTGTCAAATACGTTTTGAAATATTCGAAATATTGATTTGTCCGAAAAAAGTGCCTTTAGTTTTTTTATCATTTGTTTCATTGTAATCAGAACCTCAAGTTTTCTTTTTATTCTTGTTGTTTTAATAATTTATATCACTTTACTAGAGAACTTCAGAACTTCATAAGTTTGAATGTATAGTCAATTATAGTGCTTTGTTTACAATTACAAAAGGTAACCTTATCCAAGAGCTCAAACATGAGAATTAGACATTAGATAACTGTGAACATATAATTTGATTTTATTTGATTTTATTTTATTTGTCGAGTGTACATGTAAAAAACTATAAAAGAAGCACTGACAGGATAGACATGAAACCGAAAAGGCTTATTTATAGGATCCTATAAAATGAGAAAGAGATTACGGAACCCGCCCCCCCCCCACCGCCCTGATTGCTTTCTATAACAAAAACACACACACATTAAGAGAGAAGAAAGGGGAAAGGAGGAAAATGAGAGGAAGAGGAGAGAAAGAGGGGAAGGGCAGATAGAAAGTAAAAGGAAAGAGGAGTGAAAGAAGAAAAGAAAGACAGAAAGAAAGGAAGAGGAGAGAGAGAGAAGATGGGAGCCCCCAGAAAAATCAAATATAATTCAATATGAACCCCCCTAAAATAAAGTCCAATACATTTTGTAACAGGCAAAAAATATGGATTTGCCGAAAAGTGGCGTAAATTTTGAGAATTGATTTTACTAAAAAAAAAAAAAAAAAGTCATTTTTTTACTTCTTATCAGAAATGTATCACTTTATTTGGAAAAGAATGTGTTAAAGTCAAAAGGCGTATTCCTAATATAATATTTTCTACCACAGTTGTCAGTTTAAAGATGTATTGGGTAGGTACAAAGTAGATAAAGAACCAAACTATGAATTGATGAAGGTTCTATAGTTCTACAGTTAAAGGGTGAAGCCCCAACAACCTATAAAATAAAAAAAATTATAACTTTTGCCCCATGTCATGAATATAACAAGTGGAAACTATTATATAAATGAGTTAAGCATTGTCATGTTTTATCATAATTAGCTTATGTGGTTTAAATCTTGGATCTGTCAAGTGCATAGCTTTGATAAAGAAAAACAAAATGTTACAATTTCATGTGTTACAATTGCCCCGGACGTCTGTTACAATTGCCCCTGGACACGGGGCAATTGTAACACTCGACATCTTGTTTTGAAATGGTAATGGCTTCAAAATGACTTGTTGTACTTAGCCCAAACCTATTCATATGTCAAGCTAAGATATACATATTTCATTTTATTTAGTTTTAAGCAAGTATTTAGCTTTAATAAAGTTGATAGGTCAAATTTGGAAAAAAAAAACTGTTACAATTGTCCCCGGTCTCCCCTATGTATGCTCACTATATTTGATATGGAGCGGGAAATTCTTTTATTGCGATGAAAAAGGTAATCCATGCTTAACGAGGTATGTTATCAAAGCACGGATTATCTTTTCTTTGAGAAGCTTAGCGGTTCCAGGTTATGGCTAACATAGCACAATGACAACTGGATACAAATGTGAGATCATCAGATTCCAGGCCGAGCGACACAATTGACTTATGAAAACTAGCTTCGTATACGTATTTGAATCGCTCTAAAATAACATTCATACATTGGCCTCAGCTAAACTAAAGTCTAGGTAGGAGATTGGGATGACTGACAAACCACCGCAAATTTAATTTCTTTTTCTCAATCATAGCTAATTCTAAAGTACACTATATAATACTTGATTACGTCTTGTCGAAATGAGAGAGAAGTCGCAAATCAAAGATCCCATGTAAATTCGACAAACTAATAAAAACTCAAATTTTTGAGGAAATTATTATTTTTTTTTTTTTTTCTGGTCTAACCAATGCTTTCACATACTTGTCTTCTGTAAAAAAAATGACGTAAAATGTAGTCAAACATGGAACAGTGAGAAAAAGGTATAGTCAGTTTTTTTCCGAGCGAGATGGTGAGTATTTTCGGTCATAAGTTTTGTTATCCCGGGACATAAAGGATACAAGTCGATGGATCATTCGCTCACCGTTACACTTAGACCAAATAAATATCCTCACAATGTGTCATTAGAGACAGCACGCAATGGCTTTGTTTGTGGACGTTCACGGTCATAGTGTTGGTGTGATTTCTATTGGCTTTTTGTTTCGTTTTTTGTGAGCGAATAGCGAACTAACTCTCTTTAGATGCACTCAGACTGTGGCGATGCCACAATTACCTGCTGTGAATAAAAGCTGATTTCTTCCGGGATAGCGGAGCCGCAAACGAAATGTCAAATCTAACAATCGGGTGGGGGAGGGAGGGGGGGGGTTATTATGTGGGAAAGACTACTTATTGGCTTGACTTAGCTATCTGGATCCAATGAATGTTAATTTCAGCATTTTATTTTAGGGGCCGCGATATCTGTTGTCCCTGATGGGAAATTAAAACCTCGCCTATAACAAAATTTGGTCCATCAGGTGAAACATAGAGCACACAAGAGAGGTGACGGTGATCATAAATACTTCTGATAGCAAGTATTTAGGTTACAGTCTTAAGAACGCGTAAGAAGATGCTAATTTAAAATGAAAAAAAAAATATAGTTTAAAAATTGGTTGATATTGCAAATTATGTGGAACCAATGAGCTAAGGGGGGGGGGGAGTGGCAAATCAATCTAGTTTATAACTGGCGGCTGGTAATCTCACTTTTGGGGAACTACTTTGAAACAACTTTAAGACGGCTTAGGAGCAAGTTTGAGACGGTTTGTTGAGCGTCGCGGAGAGACAGTCTCGAGACGTTTCATGATCGCGGATACTACTTGAGAACATTTCTCTGAAACTGCTTTGAAACAGATATTCAAAAAGATAAAGTGTTCCATGAGTCGCGGAGACGTCTCCGCAAAAAGAATAGAGTTTTGTTTCCGCGAAGAACTAAATAGTAGGCCTAATTAGAAGACGTCTCCTGAATTACGGAGAGACGGATTTCTCTCATAAATTGCCGCATGAAGCGTCTCGGAGACGTCTCTATCTATTTATACCGTCGCGGGGAAATTTTGTATTCTCCGTCGGAGAACCGTCCATCCGCGAGGTGAAAGATAGCACCCCATAGCTAACTAGCAGAATGTTTTACTGCAGTTTCATTTTACAAGTAACTGTGTTTAAAAAAAGTAGCGTTTTTACAAACACGACGAAACAAAATACGATTTACTCTTTAAAATAAATTCATTTCTAAAAATTATAATATCTTTATTACTGGTAACAAGTTTGATCAATAAAAGACCGAGATCGGAGCAAATAATTTACGTTTTATTTCATTGTCTATAAGCTAACCTATGCCACTCATAAAACGTGATCAGAGAAATTCTAAAATACATTCGTTGGAGGCGCAAAAATAATTGATTTAAAACATTTTTGGAGAGGCTTATCTCTATCATATACTTATTCAAAAGAATAATAAAACAAAATGCATAAGCCCTGTACAAGAAATATTTAGTCATAAGACCATTATTTGTTTAAAATTTCCAACAGAGTTCAGATCAAAATGACTCGCTTTATTATGAGTAAGAGTACGCGATTGACAATTCAAAGAACGACCACCGCAAAAACATCGGAATAAAACACAACAAAAAGGTTTTAAAATAGTTTTGTTTCTAACTAATTTAGCGCCAGGATTGTAAAACACTTTTCTTAAAAGAGCGGACTTTTTACTTAAACAAATTAGAAAGAGCATGATCGTTTTCAATTTATTTGACGAAGATAGTTAAACACTAAACCAAAATTCAGAGCTCTTTTTTTTTTTTTGAGAAGAATTGAACATCGCCGTTATTTCCCGCTTGCTGCGCCTTTGCCTCGATCATTGCGTGACGGCACGAGTATTGTTCTCTGTATACCTGAATGCAGCCTCCTCATCTGGTCAATCGTTTCACCTTTGTAACAAGTGGTTGCTTAGGGCATTTCTGGTGAAGTACACAGACGGTGACAGAGTGTTCTTATTTTTTCTGGCGCGGGTACAAAGGAAGTCACAACTTGCAGAACGTTTTTTCTCTTGATTTTGAATTTCCAAGAAGTCACAAATTCTCCTCGCGTTTCAGAGGCTAATATCTGCCACTTCTATTTACTCTTTACAGTCGGTTATATATCAAATATCAAGGCAATGAATCAGGGATCAAATAATATCATAAATAAAATTGGATTTCAAAAATTGCGAGTAGTCGATCCTTTCGACGTGACGCATCAACATATAGGCAAAAAGGGAAATCCGAGTGGGGCCTAATTTTATGTCAAGTGCCATTAATAATTCAGTAGTCTTGAAAGAAAACATTAGTTTACATTCTCAGTTGAATATATAATGGTGTTTTTTCCTCTCTGCGCCAGAAATTATGGACGTATAGGTGTATCTATGACTTCGCGGAGATGTCTCTGAGACTCGAAACACTCGGAGACGTCTCCGATAATTGTTTTATGTATCATCAGAGACGTCTCCACGACAGAAAAAAAACACACATTCGTTCTATTTTCCCTCGAACTATCAATGAGATGTCGCGGAGATTCATGAGACGTCTGTGCGACCACTTTTAGATCTTTCCCCGACAAAAATCAAAACCGAATCAAACCCGTCCCAAATTAGTCTCAAATCAGTCTCATGGCAAATACCTCCTTGAGATACCACCATAAAGGTGGTATCTCACTTCGTCCCCGCGACTCGGATACTCCAGGACGTCTCCGATATGGTCATGTGTCATATATTGGGGTATAGTAAAAGGATGGAGGCGTTACATTTTGGAGGAAAATTTGTCACATTTTTTCTCATAGCACGATAACAAAGTACAGTCATGAGCTGTACAATTTCTCAAATTGTAGATAATTTATCAGGCTACATGTCTGTGAAGTTTCAGCTTTGTCCTGCTCATAGTTTTAATACGAAGATAATTTGAGTAGGGTAAGGTAGGGAGGGGAGGATCCTACGGTGGAGGCATGTGTTAAAGCATAGGGAATTTCCATTTTTGTTACTTTCTTTTTCTTTGTTGAGTTATATATTTGTATCCAATCGGTCTTATAGGTTGAGTGATATATCAATCTCTTTGGAATTTATCTGGTTTTAGATAAATGTGAAGTAGATTTTTCAAAAGTCATTTTTATCGATTAATTAATCAATTAAAACAAACTTCATGCACGCACGGCTCATAGACAATGCATGCAGGCATCAAAAATTGCAACATGCCATTTTATGGCAATAATTGTGTTTTTTCACCCATTTTCTTTGCATGTACGTAGATACACAAATGAGTAGAAACATATTTTTTGTAATAAACTTTGTCGAAGTTGTAATTCAAATGTAAAAGACAGGATTTCTGCCAGTTTAAAAAAAAATCTTCTTTTTTATACACTCTGTAGCGCGGTTTGAAAGAATAATTTTGTATTACAAGTTTATATTTTTTAGAAGCATATGGTCGTATTATTACAGTCTAAGTTGATTTATTTCAATTAATGCAAACAATAAGAAATTACTTGCCAGTGAAATTGTGAAACTTTTTTAACCACTTTTTCTTGTAACACCTTGTATAGCTTTAATGACACACCCTGTACAGTCAAAAGAATATGTTAATCATCTTCCTTACCATCTCAGCTTTCAATATATGTATACTTTTCTACAGGTTTGACTTACAATTAAGAAACTAGAGATTTTTGTTTGTGACAATGTATATTTCTACAATTGTTTGGACATGTAACGCATTTTGCACCCAATTCATGACGCACGGCCATATATATTTTTTTTTCTGTCGCGAGCATTCGCAGCGATCCCGGGGAGACGGGGGTGGACGTGTCCCCCCTCGATTTTTTATGGGGGGATCGTTTCCCTTCGATTTTTAAAAATGAACAATTTGTATGTAGTGGTTAGCTTGTGAAGCTAATAAAGAGGTAAAATGTATGTCAAATAAGATGCTACATGTTATTATAAGGCAAAATTTCCGGCTCGCGCTTCGCGCTCGCAATCATTTTTATTAGTTTCTGCATAATGTGCGAAGTAGGCCTATGCGAATTTTGAGTGTATTATTTTTCCACTTTCGGGTGTTTCCGCCCCCGCCTCCCCGTCGTGAGATGAAATCGCCGCGCTTGGTCGTGGGAATATTTCGGAGACGTCTTTGAGACGTCTCCGCGACAAAAAAAAACATCCAAAATCATTTCAAACCAGTCTCAAATTAGTCTCAAACTAGTTCCAAATCTATTTTTTCCAGTGTAATGACAAGTGATTTGCCACCATTAGTTTATTGTTGGTTTTCGCGTCAGTTGTCCTTTCTTTCAATATGTCAGGATCAATACCTAACATCTTCCAAATTCTGATTTTTTTGCTTCGTATAATAGTCTATTTTGTCATGTAATTTAACATGCAATTAATCTTCATCGTTGTGGACAGTTCTTATAATGCTCCTAATTCTTTAAACAAAGTTTATACAACCTTTAACTTCAGTTAACGAGGAAATAGATAAATTAGCTTCCTCCGACATAAATCTCGCAAAGCCATGATTCAAATTCTAAACCACCTATGCCCTAGTTTAGCAAATTCTTTACAATTTATGTTTGTACATAATAATTGAGTCCCGAAATGACGTCATCCGAATCTACTTTCGTACGATGGAGAACGCAACGCTTCACTGACGCTCATTAGAGAAGCGTGCAAAATCACGTTGCATTCTCGTTTCATTACCCTTATATTTCGGTGCGAACAGCACAACTCTAAACCCCGTAGCAGAATTACGGGCCATATTGTTCTCCACAAGGTAGGGAATATAAGACCACAAACATACATGTACAATCCGCTCGCCACATTCCTATAATTAGTTTGTTTCGTATGGACAAAATAATATTACTGTAACAATAAAAAGCAACTTTCGCTATGAAAAAAAAAAAAAAGGAGATTTTAAAGCTTTCGCTATTTTCATGCTTGAAATATTAAAACATCAGTTGATTGCCAGAACAGATCTCGTGTTTTAGAACAAAAACCATAAAATGCAAATTGCTTACGTTCTTGTTGATTTGTCAATATTCGGAGTTGTCTTCGCTAAACCTATATCATCTGTCTGGACTTTTAATCTCGTGACACCGTTTATGAGCTTAAATGGCCGTTAAGTTGTGTCGGATTCCGGCGTACAGTTTGGTCGATTCCGGAATTTCGACATACATCGGGAGCAAGGACCTCTGCCAAACGTCACTGTGAAAGTTTGGCGGGGTTTTCCCCTGCGGAGCCTTTGTAACCATGTGACAATAGAAGAATCGACATTTACAGTAGAAAACCCAATACATCAACTCCGGGAAGGACTTGCAGGCAAATCTGTTTGGGTTACAATATTCATTATTTCAATTTGAGGGCGTAGTTTCCTGTAAAGGCCTTGGTCTCGACCGCTAGAACTTTGCTGGGCGTCTTCTTGAACGTGGTGGGGAGAGGGGGCCAAATTTCGACAACGCTCCGTCTACCGCGCCAGCAAAAATGGGGAAAAATCGAAGCCAGCGTTGCTTTAGCTTCGTATTTTTACTGCAGTAGAGTGTACGATGAGCGTGATTTGAGTCTGCGTTTCGCTGACATGCGGTTGGCGTTGGTCTCGGCGGGTGCGTTTTTTAAAGTTGGTTTTAGCGGCTAACAACTAACACGGTATAAGCCTAACGGATTACTATCGTTTTAGATAGAAGTTCTGATAGATTTTTATATTAGAAAAATTCTGGTCTCCGCCTCAACAACCTCCATACCAACTGCAAAGCCCAAAGTTCATCACCGCTATATGGATCGCCTTGCTTCAACGCCCGACCTGTTCCAGCTAATCCCGCTGTCCCTCTCGTTTTAAAAGCGCTTACAACCGCCTCCAAACAAGTTTGTGGCTAACTCGATATTTAATCACATGCCCGGGCAAAGCTGGGCCTTAAGCTAGCGAGGCTTGGTGCAGTGCGTGTTCAATTATTTCTGACGTTGGCCTAGGGCGGACCCATAGTCGTCTACGAATCTTGCGTTTTCTAGCCGGATGACTGGACGTTGTTTGAGTTCGGTGGTGAACTTTGCCGGAGCGGATAGAGTGCCTGCTCCTCCACCGTCTCGCAATATTTTGTGCAGCTCAAATACTGTTCGCGAGTATTCTAGTAGTAGGGAGAGGACCATCAGCGCGTGGCCGAGCATATACGGCGTTTGCCTCTAAACGGGAGACCAACTTTACTTGTATTAAATCGGTGTGAACTGATACGGTAACGAAGCAGTGTGATGAATTTTTGTTTCACGCTTCCAAGGAAGCGCTCCATCAAAAGTTCTGCGGCTGAGACTGGGCCCACTTCAATAAGCCACAGATAACAATGTCATGTACACATTGTACAAATAATCTAAGGAATATTATTTTGTTTAAAGAGAAATATAAAATGCACCAGTGTAAAATATTTTCTATGTTTGACTTCAAATTAAACACCCTCTTTTTAATAGGTTACGATTGCTAGGTAAATATGGTTACCCCCATAAGTCATAGTTTGCTCTAAATTTGCTTTAATAAAATGACTAAATGACACTCAGTGCTACATGAGAAACTCTGAACGGGTAAGACCTGACTAGCTTAACAAGCTAGTCGTTAGTGATTGCCCAGTACTGAACTAGCTTTAAAGCTGAGTTCGGTCCACGATTCGGACTAGTTTTCTCTTCAAACACAACCCGGTTTATTTACGGACTAGCTTTTAAAACTCGTCTCGTCTCTACCGAGACTATCTGAACGCTGAATAGCGCTTCCGTCAACGTTAGTCCGTCAAGACGGACTATTTAATGCCGTCCCAGGTCACGACGGATCTAATTAAAGCTCGTTCCGTCATAGGTACCGAACATAGAAGTTTGAGTGACTAATGCTAAAAGCTATGTGTCCGTAGGTGATGCCCCAGACTGAGTCGAGCTTTTGAGCAGACTTAGCTTCTTACAGCTAGTCGGTCATCGGTGGTGTAAAAGTAGAAGATACCGTGCGCTCTTTTCTTGCCGACGAAATGTTCTTGCTATGCTGCTTGACAGAACTAGACATGTCGGACGAGCGTAATATGGCTTCACCACTGTGTTCTAGAGACGTCAAAAATACTCGAATATATTAGAAGACGATTATAATAAACGATATGTTATAAAAACATGCCATTTTGTCACAATTTGAGCAAAAATATATTAAAAATATAAAAATAAATAATAAATGAAATAAACATATTTTATTATGATTGAATATAATCAGTACAAGACAAGTGAAATATACAGAGGCACAATACGTTAAGCATTATGGCCAATTAACAAATAATGGGAAGCACGGGGCCAGGAGTGTCGCCGCCTTGCTTGCTATCATCATGACTTCTTTGTGTAGATCCTACCTTGCTTTTTTGCATTGTTCGGGCGTATACACTTGCCTTGAGAGCCACTTCAGAAATCCCAAAGTCGCGCTCTAACTCCTAATATTCTTTTTCTTTCAGATACAAGTTAATTCTAAAGAAATAGTGCGCCTATATTTATTATTAGAATTCTAAACTTTCAGTTTTCATAATTTAATGTCGATTTGTTTGAGCTATCGTTGTTAAATAACACAATTTAATTAAATTGATTTGCGAAGACATAAATTTTTCGCAGTTGGTGATTTTATAGCAAAATTCTATATGTGTAAAAAAAACTAACCGCTATCTGTGAAACTAAACATAAGGAATTAAAAAGAGTACTCACACATTTCATGTCACAGGAAGGCAGATCGACCATTATAACCAATAATCTTAAAGTCCCAGACCGCGACAGAAAATGAAAACCAAATTACATATAAAACGAAAGCTAATATTTCTTCCTAATACAACAATTCCCAATTTAAGCATTTTTATCTTCCATTAGAAAGTATTTCATTAAAAAGGATGAATCGAACCTCAAACCAGGCCATCCCTCCAAGTACTCGTGTAAAGTTTACCCCTATCATTTATATAATGCGGTCTGATGAACGTCAAGAAGTTTAAGGTGAAATGCATGCTGCAGGATTGATAGGTGTAGGTTTCGGGCTTTAGAAAACACGTTTGTATTGTATGTCAGTAACATAGACCCCATGTTGTGCTAGAATTCTATTGTTCTGGACATAGCAATATCTAAACGTTGTTTTCTAAAGTGCGAAACCCAATCATGCCTTGCATAAATAAGGTAAGCATTTCCCTTAAAACTTCTTATTATGATTACGTCATCATGGCCACCCCCTCCGTGGCTGGCAATATATATTAAAATTTTATAAAGGTCGGTACTCTTTTACGAGTACTTGGGAGGGATGGCCTGGTTGAGGTTCGATCATCTATTTATGAATACTGTTAAGAAATTTATTTTAAAAAATTTATTTTGGGGGTATTTATGTTATACGCCTACTTAGCTTTCAATCGATGTAAGGTTGTATTTACTCCGTCAACGGTCTTTAAGCTTTACGGGGTATATCCAGTGTGCGCCTATACAGTTTGCTCATTAAATGGAATTCACATACAGATAATGCAACTAATACATGTAAAAGTGATGTCCTTTTCGCAATGCGCATGTTATTCAATCAATAATTTGTACCACTTTCTATTCACTGCTGTTGCTAAGCCAGCAATATATAAGAATAGACGGTTCATGGGTTCTATAGTAACGAAGTATTCAATTAGCCTGTAATTAAAGGCGCGGTCCCACTGGCTCTTTAGGATGATTTGCGTATGAATTGCGGATTGTTTGTTTTGTTTTTGTTTTTTGTTGCGGATAAACGAAATTCAGCCAACCCGCAGGTCCGCGTAAAACGCGCTTATTTATCGAGCTCACTTTTTGCCAAATTGTGCGTGACCTCTACTTGACCCCGAAAAATTACTTTTGAAGATCAGTGCAAGCTTTACTTCGGAAAGTAATATCTCGCTTAAAATTTATTGAAATTTCTTGGAGTTTTCAATTACACTGTAGTTAAGGCCTGAATTTTAATAATATCAAAACATTATTTTGACCCTGATTGATTTTTATTTTGTAATTTAATGCTCATTTTAGGTTAATATTTTGGACATTTTTACGTTTTTTTACAAATTTTCATCGACCTGATATTTTGACTTTTTATGAAAAGGCCCAAATGAACAAAACATAATGTGAAGCGGCTACTCTCGATCTCTTGAAAAAACCT
>CALNVZ010000174.1:74002315-74047074 GCA_940671915.1 Paracentrotus lividus | reverse complement strand
GCGACCTGCGAGAGAGCAATTTCGCACATATTCTAATCGATCGCAGCGGAAAATTACGATGTCCAGTTGTCAAAATGTGGGGGTGAGTAGATGTGCTGGTTATTTAAGTTTTAAAAAAGGTTTTAAATGCCATTTTAATGAAATATTTGTTGAAATACAGTGCATGATTTGAGTGTACGCCTCTTTTTGTTCGTTTTCCATCGTTCGAAAAGTTGCTGGCTGCTGACCCGATTAGTATATCGTCGTCATACGACATAAACATTTTTGATAGAACTCAAATTTGCGCTTCCATTGCTACGAAAAACTAAGGGGCCTTTGGAAGACAACTTAGATTAATTTGGGAATAAAGTTTTGTATTTTTCTTTTATTTTACGAGAAAACACGATATTTTGCTAAAAAGACAGGAAAAATCTTATTTTTAACACCGCTTGGGGGTGATTGCCGGTATGTCGTTCGATTACAGTTCGGTCCATGTACTTCAAATCATGTTGGACTGAGTCGGTTGTTTCTCAATGCAATGTTGTTAACCTTGATTGAAGTTGCATGACTCCAGACTCGTAGAGAGGGCCTGAGTGCGCTTATTCCGGTGACCTAGATCTCGATAAAAATCGCGGTTTTGCTCTGATTTGAGGGGGGCTGCCGATTGGCTGAATTTGTATACGCAACTCATGCGCAATTAATCCTCCCGTCAGTGGGGCCAGGCCTTAAAGAATGGAACAATATTCCTAACCTACTCGTGAATGTAGGTTTTATTTATGTTATTTCGGCTATCGTAATGCTCTCAGATTGTCAAGCAAAAACAACCTTTAGTTGAGAACGTTGATTGTATCCAACTTCTATTCACTGTTGTTGCTAAGCCGGGTATTCACCAGCAATCTGTAAGGAAATACCGGGTTTCTTGAGTTCTATAGTAACAAGGTATTCAATTAGCCTGAAGAATGGAGAACAAATTTTGGAATCTACCGGTACTCGTGAATTGCATACTTGTCATGATAGATGTTATGTCTCGTAAGCGTTCAGATTGTCAAGCGAAAACAACCTTTGTTTCAGAATGTATCAACTTGATTATGCTCGGAAACAGAATAAATAGAGAAGGTACATTGAAACGACATTGCAACTATTTGTATCAAAAGCTAGTCAGTCATTCTAATGGGTGAACTGTCCTACCCCCTACTTTTTTTTGACCTAGTCGGTCACGTCGATGGACTAGCATCAAGCTTGACGGACGAGCTTTAAAGCTCGTCCGTCAAGTTGAGAGATGTAGATTCAGTTGTATGCTAGTCCGTCTTGACGGACTAACATGGCAGACTACTAGTCCGTCTTGACCGACTAGCTTTAAAGCTAGTCGGTCCATTGACGGACGAGGTTAGGTTTTCAGTGTAATCTAATTTGTTTATATGAATCAATAACTACTGCTCTAACTTTTATTGTGAAGAAAAACAATTATCACCAACCCCCCTGCCTGCAATATTCAAATGTTGACGTCATTACCAAAGTGCCCATATTACCTGCATGTGCAGGTAATACGGGCACATGTATTTAATGTATGTTTTAAAAACTACAATGACTCTACCATGTATATTTTCGTATACAATTCATATGAACAACATTATGGTGCTCACACCGGTTACCGGTCACCGGTCGACGGTCACGACATGATTTGCTTCAGGTGGCCCATACTACCTGCTGGCCCATATTACCTGCATGTACCCTATACCAAAATTTCTTTAAAAGAAAAAAAGTAAAGCCTTGCATTAAGTCTGCAATCCATTGTTGCAATAAATGCTCTATTAGGTCTTATAAAAACAGCTACAAGTCTGGTTCACATTTCAAACAAAGTACAGATTAAAAATATCTTTGAAAAAGAAAAACAAGTATACACACGAAAGTTATATAACATATAAATATCAAAGATAAGTTAAATGATAAACAGCGATTTTATTAAAGAGAAAATTGTTACTTTAAATATGTTAATGTTCAATTTATAAACTGAATGCATTCAACGAGGAAAAAGGATAAAAATACAATACAATAAAGTAACCAGCCAACAACAAAAAAACAGAACAAAACAGAATAAAACTGTTTGAATTAACCGACCCATCAACCGAATAATCAAGGAAATGAAAGTCGCTTATAATTCGCTATCTATGACCGAAACCAAAGTAAAAACTGTCTTAATAATCATTTTCCTCCACACAGCCTACACAGTGAGTTCTAGAAAAACCTAATGAAACTTAATGTTATCAGGCGCGGATCCAGGGGGCCGACGGGCCCGCCCCCCCCCCAAAAAAAAAGGAGGAGAAAAGGGAGAAAGAAGGAAAAAGGGAAAGAAAAAAAAAGAAAGAAAGTAAAGGGAATAAGACCCGATGCGTGAACAATTTTCGCCGAAATTAATTCAATAAGAAGCGTGAAATAGGCTTTATTGGGTTCTAAACGACCGTAACTAAGGCCTTTAATGTGGGGAGGGTCCATGAGACCGATTTTTCTCATATTGTATTTTGCAATATACTGCTCAAATGCCTTTTTTTTAAGAAAAAGAAATGCATTAAATAGTGACGAAGAGTAAAAATAAGGAAAATATTTAAAACTAAAGTTTCAAAATTTCACAAAGAAAAGAGGCCTCGTGGACCCTCGGCCTCCTAGGAAAAATAGTCAGCCTCGTGGGAAAACTAGAAAGTTCCCCTTTATTTATTCAATATATTTTTTGCAACTCAAAATTATCGGCTCGCGTTTCGCGCTCGCGGATACTAAATAGGGTCTATAATACACAATTATCTAATATTTTCTAGTACTAGAAAATGCCCCTTTATTTATTCCATATAACTTTTAAAACCCCAAAATTTTCGGCTCGCACTTCGCGATCGCAGATACCAATTCAGAAGGCTATATGATGCACAATAAGTCAAAATTGTCCTCAAAATTTTCAGCTCGCGCTTCCCGCTCGCCGCTACTAAATAGGGTCTATAATACACAATAATCTACAATTTTTTATATTAGAAAGTGCGCCTTTATTTATTCTATATATCTTTTAAAACCGCAAATTTTCGGATCGCGCTTCGTGCTTAGTCTGCAAGCACCGACTGAATCTGACACTTAAACAAATTTCAGTCTAGAGTGGAGACTAGTCTCCATACTCACTGTCTTGTTGGGAGAAGCTATAGTACACGAGTGTATCTAGTTCTTTATACTTCAGACCCTAATAAGCGAACAACATGGGTTTGTGCCTGCAAACTACTTCGTGCTCGCGGATACTAAACCATAATGCACAAATAACTTCAATTTTTAGCTCAAAATTTTCGGCTCGCCGTTATCAATTCAGTAGGGTATATAATGCACGATTAACTCAGAATTTTCAGCTCGCGCTTCGCGCTCGCGGATACTAAATAGGGTCTATGATACACAATTATCTACAATTTTTTATGCTAGAAATGCCCCTTTATTTATTCCATATATCTTTTAAAACCCCAAATTTTCGTCTCGCGCTTCGCGCTCGCTGATACTAAATCATAATGCACAAATAACTCAAATTTTTTACCTCAGAATTTTCAACTCGCGCTTCTTGTTCGCGGATCCTAATTAAGGTCTATAATACCCAATTATCTAAAAAAAAAAAAAGAATTAATGCTAGAAAGTGCCACTTTATTTATTCCATATATCTTTTGAAACCCAAACTTTTTGGTTCGCGCTCCGCGCTCGCTGACACTATAAATCATGATGCACATATAACTCAAATTTTTACCTCAAAATATTCAGCTCGCACTTCGCACTCGCAGATACCAATTCAGTAGGGTATATAATGCACAATTAATTCAAATTTTTACCTCAAAGTTTTCATCTAACGCTTCGCGCTCGCGGATACTAAATAGGGTCTATAATGCACAATTATCGCACCCCCTATTCAGCCGAATACATTTCTCTTTATGCCTCTAGTCTCAATTACCCCCTTTTCTATCTCGACCCCCCACTTTCAACTTCGTTCCACCGCCTCTGGCATAACAACTTGGGCATAACATGCTGTTCTTCCCGGTAATTAAATGGCATAGATGCGCTCGCAGCGTCTGATGTAATTATAATGGGGTAATAATCGTATTCATGGTGGCAATTTGAAATACACATTCAAACCACTAAAGTTTTGTTTAGAATATTCAGGGTTTTTTTTTTTGTATTATTATTTTGTTTTCATAGGAGTAAAAATGAAATTGTTTAAATTCCATCGTTTTAGGTCAGTATAGGCCTATATGAAGAGGTCATTTCCAAAAGGTACTACATCCATATGAATTCGGAGAAAAACACGTTTTTTTATTTTTCATTGATAGGAGTGTCTGTTTGGAATAAAACTTTTACAGATTGTTCTACTCTATAATGCTAAATGGAAACCAGTCTAACAAAAATCTAGGTCTGCAAGTTTTTCTGTAAACGAATTTTTAATTTTTTGTTCTGATGGATGTAGTACCTTTTGGAAACGAAATATCTCAAAGTATGTAAATTGCCATGTATCTAAGCAATTTTTTGTTCAAAAAGGAACATTTTGTATTATTCCATATTGCTTTACATAGATGCTATGTTTAAAAACAAACAAACGTTGAATTGAGTAAATAAATTTTCAAATTTTCACTAATGCTCAGGCGAACACAGCCAACCTCGCACTATTTACATGCAATAAAAACAAATACATGGGACTACATAAAAGTGGATGTAGTACCTTTTGGAAACGAACTGAAATGGATGTAGTACCTTTTGGAAATTATATGATTTTTGAAATTCATTTTTTTTCACCCTTCCCATTGAAAATTCATGTTTCTGTTTGTAACAGTGTGTAGAGGTGCTAAAAATGAGTAGATTAATGCAAAAAAAATGAATTTTGATGGAAAATGGATGTAGTACTTTTTGGAAATGAGCTCTTCATATATCGAGGATGTTTTAAACTCGCGCTTCGCGCTCGTTTGCTCGTTCCGCTCGCAAGATTTTTTTTTTCAAAGTTGGCCCCCCCCCCCCTCTGGAAAATTCTGGATCCGCGCCTGATTATCTTAGGTTTAGTAATCATAAATATAAATTACTTTTTTTCTGGGACGTAGTGTATTAAGTAGATTAAGGAGTATTATATTCTAACAATTACTGTTTTAATAGGTAATTTTGTTTTGAAAGCATTATTTAATGTCAGTGTCAAACTCTTTTATTAGCTCTTATGCTTCGCAGCGTCCTATAATTTATATGACTATCTTTGCGGAAACCTTGCTATTGAAAAAAGTGCAGACACAAGGTAATTGCACACAATACTATATATTTTGCTAGTTTCAAAACAATAAACAATCATAATGGGGGAGCGACAATACATGTAGGCCTACTTTCGATATACTAAAATTATTATAGAGTATGATATTGAGGGAGCACAAAGATAAAATCTGCACAATTCTCAGTTGGGGTAAGAAAAAAAAATAAAATGCAGTTAGATCAACATATAGCCTTAATCAAAATTGGTGAATATAGAAAACAATTTGCCACTGAAAGTGAGAAATAAAACCTCAGATATGTCAAAATGCAAGTTTGCTTTAATATAGTATTCAATTTTTGTTTTACTGCAATATGCAATTTCGATCAATTTCGATTAACAGTGTTGTGTTAAACTGTTCTTTCTACAGTTATCTCTTATGATATGGAATATGCTTTTATATTGAGTATTTACTTTAACCATTGAAAAAATTATGATTTGTTACAGGGTTTCGATTCCTTCGTTATTTTCTGTTGTTTGTTTTCATTGTTTCTGTTGATTTCTATTCATGTATTCATTTATTTATTCATTTTTATTCATTTTTGGGGAGAGGGGGGGGGGGTCTTTACTTACACAAGTCACTACATTGTTTGATTAATATTAAAGGGACTTATAATTGATAAAACATGGGGAAATCACCTTATCTCGGATGAAATAATAACATGCCAGAGGGGTGTTACGTAATCTTCTGCGATAACAGTCTCGTCAGAAAAGACGGTTAATCCTTTATGGCTAGACTATCTAACCAGGATTCCAAAGTAAATCTGACCTATTTGAAATGGAGCATTATACAAGTCCTCTTTTTGAATTTATACCATAAGACCCATTGAGAGTCTATAAACTAAGGATTGTTGAGGGATCGAGAACTCGACATTATGGACTGACTGAATTCGGTCAACTTCGTCATGTTCGTACTGTAAGAATGTTAATCTCCAGTAGGCCAACCCATGCGTAAGCCACTGTCGATTGTGTACTAGGCAATGGAGTCAAGAAAAACGCGCATTCCCCACGATATCCGACTTTCAATCCCCTTTAATTGTGGTTATTTGTCTTTGGACAACATAATACAACTGGATCATATTTAGTAAATAGTTTCCCCCATTTGAACTTAGAGATTATGTCTTATACTCTGGAAAGCCCCCTAAACCGAACAAAGTGAAACTGTTTGTGTGATATACCGACGATTATCGTTAATCTACTTGTCCTTATTTAAATTAAGTTTAAAATTTCATTGGGTCTGTCAAATTTTAACATCTGTTCTAAAACCCAAGTTTGACGTGTTGCGCCGCAACATCATTTGTTATCACATTTTTCATTTGCTTCCCTTATTGGGAGACTCGAAATTGACGAAATGGGAAGAGTTTTTAATTGCTTTTGGTTGCTAAGTAAGCGGTCTGTTATTGATCAATGCTAATGTCAAAATTAATATCAATTTACCAAATCGAAACTAACTTTTAATGTTGAAAATTATAAATATAATCATAATAATAAGATAAGCCGTGAAATAATTTATATAAAACATAGATAATAAAGATCGATACACTTACTGCCTACGTCCAGTGTAACATTCATCTGAAGGGGCTGTTCCAACCCATAATGCATTGCAGTGCAGGAAATCATCTTCCCCGTATCTCCACTTTCCACAATGAGCTCCACCCCTTTCGATGACGTCACCAGATTGGCATTCTGAGCGCTTGTGTGATTGGCCTGTTCAAAGTTTCTAGCCTGGACGTCATTGAGAAACCATGATATATTTGCAGGTGGGTAACAAGGGGAAGGAACAGTGCAGTAGAGCAGATAGGGTTGACCGATGACGGCGTACAGGACGTCCATGTTCCTTACTTTGATGTCCTTGTCTACGTCTTCAATACCGATTTCCTGAGGTACATCTAATAGGGATAAAAACACAAACATCTTAACGCGCCATTTGAGTTTATTACTACAGTCAACTCTGCATAAGTCGACCTTCCATAAGTTTAATAATCATTTGGAGTCGAAGCAATTTTTCTGTCCAGATTATACAAGACATGTGTTTTTCAACTCTCATAAGTCGACCAGATTTCTATAGTCCCAAGGGATTCGACTTAGGCAGAGTTACCTGCATGTCTAAAACATCTGCAAAATATCATAATGTTACACAAAACAGAATAAAGCCAAACTACAAAACTGTGTAGTACGAGATTAAATCACTATAATGTGGATATGTTTCAATATGATCGGATATACAGTGGTGGCCAAAATTATTAGAACACCAAGCATATTTAAATGATTTTAGTTATTTTCATTCAGTTGACCATTTAAATACCTATACAATGGTCGGAATGTCTCCGAATGTCATCATTATGCTTTAAAAACTAAATAACATAGCCATGCGTTGGGAACTCGCCCATAAGTCGCCCTTTTTATGTAACGCTACCAATTGAAAAATCTAAAAATCTTGCCCCTTTCAAGATCACGTGAAACATTTTAAGCCTTTCCCTAAAAAAGTATATGTTATTCTGAAAGGAAATTTCCTGAGGATGTCAAAAATGGCATTTATAATAACGCAGGGTGAAGTAGTAACATCTTATGTGGGGATTTTGAATTATTTTTGAAGGGCTCCAATTCTTTTAAGTTAGAGCCCCTATTTAAGTCCCCCTATCCAATAATGACCCTTAATTTTTCACGGTACTTGAATTGCTCATGAAATTTCCTTAAAGATATATGCATTTATAAGTAAATTTCTTCACTTTCATGAAAATAATCTTAACCTTAAAGGACTCCTGCGGGCTGGATTTTGCATTAATAGAAAAAATAAAGTGAAATCTAAAAAGCACAACACTGAAAATTTCATCAAAATCGGATCAGAAATAGCAAAGTTATGAATTTTCTTAGGTTTTGAATTTTTTTAGGAAACAGTTTTTGCCATCTTCAAATTGGTAAACTGATGATGTCTCAGTCCCCCTACTTTCTTTGTATTTTATTGTATGAAATACCAATTATCAAGATTTTCTGCCCCAAGGACATAAAAATAGGGATTAATCCTTGTGGAATGTTCAAGGTCACTAGTGCTTTTACCTATTTCATTATGAGGGACAGATTTTCTGTTTACGCAATAGACTCCATATGAAAAAAAGAGAAAAATGGGATTTCATATAATAAAATACACAAGAAGTAGGGGGACTGTGACATCATCATTTTGCTCATTTGAATATTCAAATATTCAAATGAGACAATGAGTCAATGCCAAGAACTGTTTTACGAAAAAAAAATCAATACCTAAAAAAATGCATAACTTTGTTGTTTTTCATCCGATTTTGATGAAATTTTCTGTGTTGTGTTTGTTAAATTTTACTTTACTTTACAAAACTTTTTAATTTCAGCCCGGACTCCTCCTTTAAATTGGCTGGGTTATTTTGGTTATCTCATGACCAGGGGATGGGCCAAACCACACCCTCCCATACGATCAAATTTTCAGAAACTTGGCATGTGTTTGCGGCATGTAAGAATGAATAAGACTGCAAAGTTTAAAACGTCTAGCTTAAACACTCTTTGTGCTATCAGCATATGTAACTGGAATTTCACGTGTTTGCATTTGTACTACATGTTTAATACACAGGTCTATGGCGCAACAATTTTTAAAGCTGCGCATTACCTGATGGTCGAAACTATATAAATTTGATATCACAAGATGCATGAGACTCCACGCTATAAAGTCATGAAAGCTGTCGGCCCCAAAAAGTTATCCTTAAACTTACTTCGGCAAATGTACTAGGGCATTGAGAATCCCATAGACTTTGTGTAGCTTCGGGCGTTCTAATAATAATGGCAACCACTGTATAAGTTTTAGGAAATTTGTTTTATGATTCCTATTTATTCTGTCATTAAAACCCTTTTTAATTGAATTTCTAATTTATTAGCCGATAGTTACAAATCTTCATCGTTAAAACAAATTTTCCAAACCTAATAACTGGCATAAAAATGATACTTACACGTAACTTGGAGTTGAATGCTCCTTTCAATTAGACCATACCACAGAATCGCTTGACACTGGTAGATACCATCATCTTCTAGGACAACTTCAACTATTCCCAGCGTCACCCCAGACTCCAATGAACCGTCTTTTGTATATACCTGGTGTATGAGTGGCGATTCAACTGACAGTCCATGATACTATTGATAGCATTACTGGTACAATTTGTCACGTCGATTAGTTTTTGTTCCTATTTCGTCCAGGTAATACGGACAAGTGACTGATGCATTGTCGATAGGGGGCAATGAAGTCGGGCCGTTACGCTGCCATTCGATCGGACAATATCGTCGGGAGGACGAATAACGCCGTCACTCTCTACAAAACACACAAATTTTAATATTTTTCGTTTAAAATATGGTAAAAATTAGTCCTTAAAATAAAGCTGGGCTGTTCATTATTATCTTTTAAATCTTCAGGTATGTTTTCTACAATTTCGAAAAAAAGGACAGCTAAAAGTCTTCTCTTTTTTTTTCTTTTTTTTTTTTTTTCTTTTTTTACTTCACAAATATTATTTACTTTTTTCTTATTATGATGTTCCTTTCAACTTTGTTGGATAGAGGTAGTACCATTGCGTTGTCTAATATTGCAATTGTTCATCTTCGCACAAAATTTGGTTTCACTTATGCTTCAATAAAGAAAAATGAAATAAAGAGTATCACCTGTAAAGATAATTCTGCTTTAATATGATACAAAATACTTTCTATACCTCTTAAAATTGTCGTAAATATTTTCTATCCTTTATCGAATTGAATTGAATTGAATTAAATTGAATCTGTTTTGATAAATAAAAACAAAGCTTACCAAATATGACGAACAAGAGGAGAAAGAAACACGTTTTCAAGACGAACCCCAACATCTTTGTGCAATGATAGATGACAAATATATTATTGTTGTTCAATAGCAACAGAAGTGTCTGTGACGTTCGATGACAGCGCATAATAAAATCTTTTGAAATTCATTTGTTTAGGACGAGGCAGGAAGTTACGTATAATCATTTTCTCAATCACATGATCACTACCAGGCGTGGCTATTATTTTCACCTTCCTTTGTCAAGGAATCGATGATAGAAGGTGAAATTGTTCAAGAGTGCTAATGACTTTGATATTTTATAAATTAGTCTGGCCAGGGAAGTTTTAGACATGTTTCATCTTAATCATAAGTAGGCTACTTACCACCAATGAACATTTCCTCTCTTCCTTCAATGGCGTTTGTCATTGCATAGACCAAAGCAACAACAAATATAAATGGTGTAAGGGTGTCACCTTGTAGCACCCCAGCAGACCGTTTCACAATTAGGTGAACATATTTTCTGGCATAGCTTATCTGGAATGCCATAATCATAGAGTACCTCCTCTCATTTGCCTCTGTGGTGCTATCAAAAGCCTTCCTTAATTCGATTAAAGTGATTACGGGAGATAGATTGTAATCTTTAACCCCCTCAAGAAGCCTTCTTAATGCAAGCATATTTTGTTCAACTGTTGATCGATTATCTCTAAACCCATTCTGCGAGTACCCCAGTAGTGGGTCCAGAATTGGCCTAAGTGCGGTTCAGTAACATGCGGTTATAAGACTTTGATAGCAGATTTTTAAGTGGACAACCTCCACAATGACCATTTTTGCAATTTTTTTTCTATTTTTGAGACCCCTTTTTGTTTAGGCCTACCCGGCTGACCAAGGCCCCTTCATCAGTCCCATCCCCAGGAAACGCGTCTGAGGTAATAGGTTCTTATTGTTCTTTAAGTTAAACCTATGTTTATATGGTCAGAGACTTAGATTTATTGTCTAGGGGAAGGGTCAAAGTTTATTTCGATTCTGGCTCAAAATTTATTTCATTCATTTTCACAACAAGGAAATTTCTATCTTCCCAAAAATGTATTATAAAATCCCAGCCAAAAAAAAATCAGAATGAAGAATAGATTATAGTTATATTTTGCAACTTTGTTTAAGACTAGAATACAAATTTGGAAACATGATAATAATTCAGGATTTTTGATTATCAACTTGAAGAGTATCAGATTATAGTGCCAGTAAACATGAGAATTCTAGCTTATACAATTCCAATCCTTTTTAATTTTTCAACAATGACATGCACCATGTCTCAGCATCTGGTTAATGTAATTGGATTCCTTTTTATTTATCGAAAAATGAAATGCATTAAAATTAACATTTTATATTTTAATTGTTTATAACGGCGCCAATGGAAACGAGTCTGCTAAACTTTTGGGATTTTGGTCACAAATAAATTAAGATATCAGCAAATGAAAGATGCATACTTACTTACTTTTTGAAGGCCTGATAACGTCCGTGAATTTATCAAAAGGTCATAAAAGGCAAATTAATGTCAAAATAAAATGCATTAAAATCAACATTAGATATTTTTATTGTTAATAATCGCGCCAATGGAAATGAGTCTTTTAATCTTTTTGGATTTTCGATCATGAAAAAATAAGATATCAACCAATGAAATCTGCATATTTACTGACTTTTTAAAGGCTTGATAACATCTGTGAATATATAAAAAAAGGTAATAACGACAACTTTGTGATCAGTCCAAAGTTCATATAAGAAAAAGAAAAGTTTGTATGTTGTTTTGATCAATTCATTGAAAGATATTGAACTGCATATACAAAATATGCCTTTGATTCACTTAAAACAAAGGAATGCATAAAAGCCCGATAATGAATCCATTCTGCATTTAATTGTCTGTAATAAAATACATTAAAGCCATGGAATCATGTACGTAAAAGTACTTAAAATGTTGTCATCTTTGTTTCCAAAAAAATGAAAGAGTAATGTATCTCCGATCACTGCTTATAAATATTTTCTGTTGCAGTCATAGCCATTTTAAAATGGCTAAATCGGTACCAAATATATCACATTGACATTCTTAGTCAAAGAAATAGTCTGCCATCTCAAGTTCAGATTGTTACGTTGCAAGACTCTCTAGATAACAGGGTATGCAGGACAGCTTCCTATTACTTTTCCTTCAGTACTTGACCGAAGGTCTTCGAAACCGAAAGATTGCGAGGAAGATTATATTCATTCAAATTTCCCCTCAAAGTTATTCCCTCAACAATCAAAATAAATTGAAAAACAACCCAAGAAACCGAAGTCTGACTCATTCGGTCTTTTTGCCTCTTCGGCCGTCGGTATCATAAGTCGTTGTATGGGCCTATGGGGCTATCATAGCAAAGAAAGAAGTACTATTATTTCATCAAATTTCTACGATACTTATCACCAAAGATAACCGTCATTTTAGTTTCAGATACAGTTGTTCATATGTGTTGATCTTTATCAAATTATGAGTCTCTTTCCATTACGATATTCAATCTGAGATATTTATCGGGAGAAATGGACTTGGGTAACGATTAACGATTGCACGATTAGAGTTCATGTTTTTTTTTTTAATTCAGTGGTTCGTGTACCTGGATACTATACGTGTTGTAACCATGTTGCCTCAGATAGCAACTATTGGCTTAATATGTTACCTCCGATTCTTGGCTCTTATCTGTGAGTATATAAAAATTCAGTATATATTTTTTCTTTGTTGTTGTGTTTCATGTATATTTCTCGCGAAGAAAAGGAAGGCTTTCTTTGCATATTTATCAAAAAAAGTGTTGAAATTGACCAGAATAAGTGTTTTTCGTACAATTTGTGCTTGTAGACTTCATGTAAAACGGGTTTCTAGAATTCCATTCCGATTTTCGTCATTGGACACGTTTATTTTTTTTATTTTTTTTTTTTTTTTTTTTTACTTAATTAACTTGAAATGAACATTCATGGAATTGGGCCTTTTTTACACTCAATTTTTACAATGACGTATGTACCACAGATGTCCATGGTCACGTGACGGTTAATGTCCACCCGAGCTCAAACCAAACCCCTATATCAATAGGAGATGGTTCTCTTTTCATGACACCGTTTCAAGGAACATTTGGACGATACTCCAAGAACTTTCAGCAACAGCTTGCTCTTTACCAGGTAAGCACTCAAGTACACACTTTTCAGATGTGGAAATCTGTCAACATGTCTTCATGTACAACCAATGTACCTTTGCTTATATATTGATGTTTTATAACAAGAGTAAAATGAGGGAGCAATAAAAGAAAGTTTCCTCAAAGTTAGATTTTTTTTTTTAAAGTCCCGTTGTTCTATCTATTCAGGTCGGTCTAATGACAAACATTCTTCACCCAAATAAAATTATTTTAAAGCTTTTTTTGTGGCTCATTTTGCAAATTTTACAAAGTCTCCATTTCTTTTGTACTTAAATCTTGAATCTTCTCCGTAATATGTTCCAACGTGTGTGCCTCCCGAGTTCAAGATGAGTAAAATGAGTTGTAGACATTTGCGTTAGGTGTGATTGTTGTTTTGTTGTTTGTTTTTTTTTGTTTTTTGTTTTTTGTTTGTTTTTTTTTTCTTGGTTATACTGACCAACTATTATTGTTCATTAGAGTATTTAGTATATGTCAGAATTACCCAGACAAAACTCTTGCACTTACCGTGTGAAACCCCTTGTTATGGATCCATTCATTAAAGGGATTAAAAGCATCCTTGTTTTGGTCAGAAGGTAGCAAGGATTTTTTTTTTTTTTTTTTTTTCTGATCAATGTATTGTTTACGATTTGCATGGTGTTTTCCCGGTACTGATAAGAAGAATCACATACGTATACATATCTACGTGTACACAGTTATATTTTCTGTATTATCAATATCAGTATGAACAAGTTAAAACCATGAATAATGCCTTTAACTCTTTAAAAAAAAATATTTAAAAAAATAAAAAATTGGCCGACATTCGCTGTCTCACACGGCTATTGGTCGAAACTACGCCAACCGAACCGATTGGATGATTTCTTGCTATGTTGATCAAAATTGCTAGTAATGGTTTAAAAAAATATTCAGTCGTTGATTCTTCGGCCAGTGGTTGTGTGGGACAGTGTGTTGCCCAGCGTTATTTTATTTTATTTATTTTGCCCAACATTTTGATAGTTGTATGATATATGCTGATTTCATACAAACTTCTCTTTTCCCCAATGTTTTGAAAATATATCAATTATGATTTCTAAAGAATATAGGCATATTCTGATTAATTTAAACAGATTATTCTTAAAGAGAGAATAATTGATCAATCTTAGATATTTTAGAGTGTATCGCGTTCATGGTAATAATCAGGCAAGAAGGCTCATTTAACGGTTCACATAAACGCATACAATCGTGTGTATTGTGCAAGTTGAAAGACTTGTAAGGTATCTTACATGGTTTTATTGATGAGATGATTTTGATTATGCAAAGTAAGTTTGACCTTGGCAAAAATATGACTGTACTTTCAATCCTGTAATTAATAACAAGGAATATAATCATTTGTATAAAAAGGGAAAACTTATTATCATGTTATATATAATATTAAAAATATTGAGTCCTGTGTTTTAGGGATTAGGGTTATGTTGTGGCTAAAAAAAAAAAAAAAAAAATATTAATTATTATTATTAATTTTTTTTTTTTTTTTAATCTGCAACGAGTATACTTTTTGCCTTCAGTCTCAAGTATTTTTCATTCTGATTGCTATAGTAGCTTTTTATTTTCTTAGACTTGTAATCATGTGTACCGAGTATTCAATTGCCTTAAAATCCAGTACTTCTAGACCATATCTGCAGTTGGTAATAATTCATACTTGGTCAATCAGAACAGATATTTCATAAGCATCTTGTGTATTTGGGAACCATATCTCACCTATTTTGTTATACTATAATTCCCCTATGAGATTTTTTTTTTTATGTTGGCGTATGCTCCCTTAAGATAGTTATAGGTTCATAAAGTCTTGATAACCATTTTTATCAGTGTTCATTTATAACTTGCATTTGTATGTTTTTTTCCCCACGTCTATAAAATTTGACGGCCACTTGTACATCAGTGACAATGGACCTTTTCATGCCAGTATTCTGTTTTTTGGGTTTTTTTTATTCATCCATGCAAATGTTTGTCAAACATCTTACATTTATTTTATCCACAATTGGAACTTTGCGTCCCCTGTCGTTGCTAAGTTAGGGCAGACATAATTGTAATTACCTTTCTGCATCTGTTTTCTATACAACTTGCATTCCGATTGTGATCGCTTTTGTTACACTTTATTGCTCACATTGTTGGAAAATCAAATCGGCTGCACACAGTCAATACGTTTAGCTACCTCCCCCCCCCCCCCCCCCCCCCCATCTAATGTCAATTGCTCCATTTTATTTCTCTAAGCTCGAATGCTGACAGTTTCTTCTTGAGTTAATGACATTTCTGTCTTCAGATTGCCTTGATTTTTTCATGCCAACAAAGATTCTTTTCTCTTTATTTCTATGCTGTTTGTATTTATCCCCTTTTCTATTGTTTTCGGTGATCACCTGTCTTCCATTCATGATTGTTTCCTATAGATTTCTTTTTCTTATTGCTGCATGTAATAAAGATTCCTCCCCCTCCATTCTCTTTGATACCATATCCTTCTATTAGCGCAAGTACATCAATTGTTCACTATTTTTTCAAAAATGCCACGTTTCAAAGATGAGAGAGTGCCTCTAATCCATGATGATGTCAGATTCTTAATATATGCAACCAATGCCATTCCATAGACTTTGTGATGATGATTTCTTTGACCTGCATAGGTTGTCTCGACAGATGACGCTTCTCAAACTCCTGTCAATTCCTATGATGATCTTATCATTAACAACATCAACCTTTTATCTGCAAATTTAGATTTCGATTTTTGATTTAGAGACCCCGCCCAACGTAGCATTACAAAATACTTAACCGTAAATCAATTGTCTGATTGTCAAAAAAATTCCATAAAGATACATTTTCAATGCTTCATTTAAACATCAGAAGTCTAAATAAGCACTTCGATGATCTTCTTTCACTCGTAGAATAAACCGTTGAGAAACCCCTTTTCCCTGATTGGCCTGACAGAAACTTGGATTAATTATGATTCACACCATCCCTTTCATATTGATAATTATGAGTTCATCAATAAAAACAGGCAAGACAGAATCGGGGGTGGTAGTCGCGTATGTTCTAAAGATCATTTAATTACACTATTTTAGAAGAAATTTCTGTTTGCAATACTTTATAGAATCCCTTTATTGAAATAGTGTCCCAGGTAATAAGAATATTATTAGCGGTGTTATTTATAGATGTCCCGCTCAAATTCTCAAGAATTCCTTCAGTAGTTTGTCTTAATCTATTAGAAGTATAAATTTTGACAATAAAGACTTTTTCTGATGGAGATTTTAATATAGACTTTATTGAATCATGAAATTTATAATTGTTCTCCAGGAATTCCTTGAAATAATTAATTTAATCTGCCTCTTGCTTGTCCACTTCGTTTCTAAGCCAACCCGTGTCGCTAATGCTTCTGCCTCTCTTATTGATAATATATTTTCTAATGTTATTTCACATCCTGATCTTATATCATTATTTTATCGACATCACAGATCACACTTCCTATTGCAACGCAATTATCCCCTAAGTCAATCCATTAATGACAAAGGTCTTCAATTTATAGACGAGAAAGGTCAAACGCCGAAAGCCTGGCACGTCTCGAAATTGGTCTCGATGAAATACTAATTGGTCAATGTGTTTATAATAGTGAAGACGTTAAAATATCCTTATGAAAAATTTCCGATTTTTTGAAACAACCAGCTGGAAATTAGTATGCCAAACAAAAAATTAAAACTAACTATAAAAAAATACCCAAACTTCCTGGATCTCTAAGTCAATTTTACGTTCGATAAACAGGAAGAATAATCTACAAATTCTACAAATACAAAATCAAAGGTACCGAAAAATCTAAAGTTAAATATACTTCCTACAAAAACACATTAACCGGATTATTCGTTTAGAAAAGAGAAAATACTTTTAATCGTTTGAAATCTTTAAACCACGATATGCAAAGTACCTGGAAAGTTATTAGACAAGCCAATGAATTTGAGTAATAAGAGATCCATGTAAGTGAAATTAACTATAACGATGAAATCATTAAAGATCCCAAAGAGATTGCTAATATTGTTAATAATAATACTTTTCCTCAATTCGGAACGATCTTGCTAAGGACATTCCCCTCTCTAATAAAACTACGTCCGATTTTCTAATAGGCCCTAATAATCCAACAATCCCATTTTTTTCTTTTCCTACGACAAGAACAGAGGAGTTGATTAAATTGTATCCAAATTTGCAAAATAAAAGTAAGTGTCTGGCGCTATGATGAAATCAATAATGTTATATTAGAAATCCATTTTCCCTTCTATTTTAGGTCCGTTGGTCCATATATTAACCTGTCAGACTGTTGCAGTTGATTCCGATAAAATTGCCAGAACTCCATTTATTCCTTAAAAAGTGAAGGTGAACAAACTTAAAGTCGGTAACTATCGTCCAATATCATTGTTTCTTCATTTCTAAAATTTTAGAAAAAAAATAATTTTTACTCGTTTGATTTCTTTCCTGAAGAAATACGCCTATTCTTTCTAACTTTCAGTTTGGTTCAGGAGGAACACATAGAACTATTCACGCCGCTCCATGTTTGTTGAAAGTTGCCCATTCAATTAAGCTACTTCTTCCCACTACTATAGGTAATCTCGCTGGGACTTTCTCCAAGGCCTTTGATACGATTAATCATGAAATTTATTACAGAAACTCGACCATATTGGTGTTCGCGGGATAGGGCCTTGCGAGTGGTTCAGGAGCTACCTCTCTAAGACAGAAAACAAATTGGTTGTTTAAAATAGAACGCTTCTGACTTTTACAAAGTATAACTTGTGGTGTCCCCAAGGAAGCTTGCTGGTCCTTTACTGTTCTATTTTAATCTAATTGTAAAATGATTTCATATTTGAATGCTGCGAATTTCCCTCTTCGTTCATGTCTTTTTGCTGGATGACACAAATTTATATTATGGTCACAGCAATGATCGTCAAATGTCTGCTCAGACTATAGTATTAACTCAGACGTCTGCGAAAAGTTTATATTAGAAGTGTTATTAAGAGGCCAAACATAATTATCTCTTAACCTTTTGAAAAACAAACATATATTCTCAGTTATCCCAGTCAATTCTATTATCCGTCATTACCAGCTGATATTTATTGTTTGGACCACATACCACCTTTTACAACAAGCCTATTCACAAACCAAATTTGTTAGGAGTTTTAGTGACCCAGTAAAACCTTACCTTGGAAACCACACATTAATAATATTTCTAAAACTATCTCCCGTAATATTGGTGTTATTAGTAGGCTTAAATCGCATTTACTAGTACCTCAATCTTGTTTGCGTATGCTTTATTCATCCCTTATTTTACCTTATTTGAATTACGGTCTATTGGTTTGGGGCAATACTCATCATACACTGTTAGAAAGAATTTTATTGTTACAAAAGAAAGCCATTCGCATCATCTGCAATGCCCCTTTTCGCGCCCACACAGACCATCTTTTCTACGAAAATAATATCTTGAAAATTAAAGACCTATATTCATTTCATATAGGTGAATTTATGTACAAATATAATTGTGATACTTTGCCCTTTGTGTTTCATGATATGTTTGTGAAAAATCGTACAATACATAAATATCCCACTAGGCAATCTGAGGAGCTTCATTTACCTCTTCTAAGAACATTTTCTGCCCAAAGCACTTTTATTTATGAAGGTACTAAATTTTGGAACACTTTGGCAACAGATTTGAAAAATTCCCCTACGCTTTCAACCTTTAAAAGAAGACTAAAATTTAACTTATTGCTTCCCTACAAAAGCTAGTATCTTTCTGTGTAAATTCTATCATCCCAAGGAACTCATCATTCACAAGCTATCTCACCCCACATAGTTTTTTTTTTCTACCTCTTTTGTGATTCAATTCTCACGCGCTCTATATCATGTTGAAACTTTTCCAATTTACTTCTGTCATATTCTCTTCTCCTCGTCCACATTCGGTACATTTCTATATTTTCCCCAATCCTCTTTCTCAACTTCACTTTTTACACTGTTATTGTTTTGTGGGGTTTTTTTTCTGTTTTCCTTCTTTTCTTTGTTGGCCACTTCTTTTTTTCATTTATGATACATATATAGTTTAATATTAAAGATTACTTTTTGAGGGGTCCACGACTTACAAGCTCTGCTTCTCTGTGGACCTCTCCATTTCCAGTCTTACGTATATTACTCAGTTTACATTAATATGTACTAGCAATATTATACACTGTATTCTGTTAATCAAAAACATAACTTTGGTTTTTATTGGATGTATTTATAATAATTCAAATGTTTCTATGTTTGTGTTATTCATATTGCTTTGTATTTATTTTGCTGGAAATGAGAAAAAATAAAAACTGAACTGAACTGAACTGAAGATATTTTTACACTACATACCCTCCCGGTTCATAAGATTCCATACGTTGATTTTTCATGTTACAGTACAGGCCCCTTTTTTGTATATGATTATGATGCATTGTAGACCTTTTTTGTATATTCTGAAAGGGAAGAATTGTGCCTCATTCCTGACGGTAAGAGATGACACGGTTGACCAGACATTGTTTTTTTCTGAAACAAAAGGGGAAGACAAAATAACAAAGAGAACATCAGTGAAATAAAAAAATAAATTTTTGTTTCTCCAAAATAATTTAAACCTTTCTTTCTTTTTTTCTTGCAAAGATATATTGGTCAACAGGTACCAAAACAGGGCCAGATGAGAGCAGCAACGGCTATTTGTGCGGTTGCTAAGGAGGATATGCGCACAATTATAATTTGTTAATTGTGTGTAAAAATTCACGTAAAATTACAATATACTCACCATATTAAAGTGAGTTAGTTTTATATATCTGTGGAATAAAATCCTCCATTTCTTCTTCCTCTGGGCGTTGCCGTTCTAATCTGTCATTGTAGTGGTACTTTATCATGTCTATAGGCATATTTTATTATTATTATTATTTATCATTTTGTAAGAAGTTCTGTGGTAGGTGTGATCGTGAGTGCAGTTAAATCTAAATTATTTTGAAATTGATTAAAGTTTGTTGTTTTTTTCTTTACATTACTTGTTTCTGTTTGTTTTTGTTTTTTTCCTTTCATCTACGATCATCGTGATTGCTGTGTAGACCACTGTCAGAATGGAGGCACTCATATCACTCATCAGGGCTACGTCACAGGAGAGTGTGAATGCTCATTTGGTTTCAGTCTGCCCAACTGTGAATGTAAATAAAATCATTATGTTTTGTATCGATCTCGCTGAGATCCTACATTAATTATTTATCCTTAGCTATTCAAATTCAGATTTGAAATCTTGACTGGGATTCCAGCTTGGGTCTGATCAGGGTAAGTTTTTAGGGTGTTGTTTTAGTCAAACTTAAAGTTTTTCCGAATATCCCGTAATTATGTTCAGAAACAATAATATGCTATTGCATGTGCCTGTAATTCCAAATAACACATGGAAGTATTAACCACCTCCACCCCGGATCAAGGTTCGAATCCGGATTGTGACATTTCACCTTTTTTCACAGTTTTTAACAGTGACCACTTGTCATGGAATGACTATTTTCTTTTGAAGTTCAAAATTTGTTCAAGACTAGTTGGAAGTAGTTCCGTGAGAAATTTGTGAATTACGTAATTGAGAAATTCACGTGCGATTTGTTCCAGAAGTTTACCTACAGTTAAAGCAGTTTGCTCACAGTTTCAGTAATTCTTTCACATCTATTTTGTGCTTTGGTTCGAGAATTTACTGGCTACTTGATTTGTATTCTATAAAGGAATCATTCTACACAGTTGTTGAAGCTGTGGTGAACTCGTCATCTATGTGAGTTCTTTAATAACACGTTGTTGCAATCGATGATGAAATAAGGGAGACCTCTATGTAACTGATGAGTCCATGACAGTTAGTCAGGCAGCCAGCTCGAGATTGGTTAGCTGAACGAGGTACCAGTAGTAAAGTATTGGAATATATGGGGAGGAATCCCACATTTACTAAACCCAATAACGTCTGGCAGTGCATCTCTGCTGCATAAGGTCCCTACAGCCGGGGGCGTCCAAAATGAGTGCCCATTTTACAGAAAATTATATTTTGAATAAAAATAGCAGAATTCATTTTCTAAACACACTAAATTTGATGTCAAAATAAAAAGTATTAAATTGTCTTGACGCTTGTGTCATTTTGAAATCAGACTGAAATCGAAAACAGTGAGAGTTTTGATGAAGAAATTTTTTTTTCTCATTTTCTTACGAAAATATTTTTTGTTCCTTTTTTCAATAATTTTTTAATAAATAGTTGAATGAAACATTAATGTTTGTAACCTTTCTAAAAACTTCCTACGTGCATGTGAATGATGCTGTAAAAAGAAGGGAGTTATATCTTTCCGATAAAGAATAATTATGATGAGCTAAAGTCAGGAACGCAATATAGACAAAAATCAACAATTTGCCCCGTGTCGAAGAAGAATCCCATACCCGTACGTGTATTAGGAAAGGCCGATAACATGCGATAGCTTTTAGCAGACAAAACAAGTATCGAAAACTTGTCGCATTTTTGGCACTTTTGTTTGCCTACTCACAGCCATCACATACAATCAGCTTTTCATGATACACGTGCGGGTATTGTGTTTTTCTCAGTCACGGGGCAAATTGTTGAATTTTGTGTATATTGCGTTCCTGACTTTATCTAATCATAATTCTTTATCGGAGTAAGATATAACACCCTTTTTTTTACAGCCTCATTCACATGCACGTAGGTAGTTTTTAGAAAAGTTACAAACATCAATGTTCTATACAACTATTTATTAAAAATTATTGAAAAAAGGGGGGAAAATATTTTCGTAAAAAAATGAGAAAAAAAGCATTTCTTCATTAAAACTCTCACTGTTTTCGTTTTCAGTATGATTTTAAAATAGCACTAGCGTTAAGACAATTTAATACTCTTTATTTTGACATCAAATTTAGTGTGTTTAGAAAATGACTTTTGCTATTTTTATTCAAAATAATTTTTTTTGTAAAATGGGCATTTTGGACTCCCCCGGCTGTAGGGACCTTATGCAGCAGAGATGCACTGCCAGACGTTGGGTTTAGTAAATGTGGAATTCCTCCCCATATATTCCAATACTTTACTACTGGTACCTCGTTCAGCTAACCAATCTCGAGCTGGCTGCCTGACTAAGTGTCACAATAAAGGAGCTATCATTCAAGTTTACATAGAGGTCACCCTTATTTTATCATTGATTGCAACAACGTGTTATTAAAGAACTCACATAGATGACGAGTTCACCACACCACTCTTTTTTCACTCAAATAAGGGTTGCGCCTCGTTTAACTACTTGATAGCGTCGAATTCGATTTATTATTATTGCCTTTTTTTCTCGCGTGCATTTAGAGAGTAATTTGAACACAGGATATAGTATACAAATATACAATGACAATCGAGGATCTGGTTAAAACTATTAGTTTTAACCTGTTCTGAGAATGAGTCATTGTATATTTGTTTTATATCCCTTCCACTATCCTTTTAATTTTTTTAATGAACAAAATTATTAGTCTAATTGCCTTACCTTTCTTCTGGATCCAATATAGTACAAGTACTTACAGAGCGCCCGTTTTTGTTCGAGCACCGACGAAAAATCTTGCGAGCGCTGAATCGAGTGATTTGATGTCGATCTCATCACAACTCACACCATCAATTTGTGACAAAATTCACGGAATATAGATACAGCATACTTGATTTGTTTCTGAGTATTAACGCTGTCAGTCGAGTTCATGAAATCCACAATTTCCTCGTCATTATACTGCTGAAATCTTCCGTTATTACATCAATTCTGGCACTAGTGGAGGCAGCCATTTTGTCTGTTTACAAACAAAAATCGCTGTTGCGCACCTGGTCAGTGCAGCTCGCCGAAAGTTTCCGTGGCATGCGCGCGGCATGCAGTGGAGAATTCAGGTAAAAGCAGCAAGTAGCACCGCTCGCGTTGTGCGTTGGGCAACTCGTGAATAGGGTGGGGGGGGTCGGAAAAAAGTATAGTCCAGTTTTTCCCTCGGGAAAAAATGTACTATGCGTGACGTCATGAAGAAAAACGAACTATTTCTTGAGAAACGTTTTTCTTAGTTAAACTATTCTTTTTCTCCTTGTGTACACTCTCAATGCAAACAATCTTAGATAAGGGATATAATATTTTTTATATCCCTTATCTAAGATTTGTTTGCATTGAGAGTGTACACAGGAGAAAAAGAATAGTTTAACTAAGAAAAACGTTTCTCAAGAAATAGTTCGTTTTTCTTCATGACGTCACGCATAGTACATTTTTTCCCTAGGGAAAAACTGGACTATACGTTTTTCCGACCCCCCCCCCCCACCCTATTCACGAGTTGTGCAACGCAACGCAAGCGGTGCTACTCTGCTGCTTTTACCTGAATTCTCCACTGCATGCCACGGGAAACTTTCGGCGAGCTGCACTGACCAGGTGCGCTTTTGTGGTGTAACCATAATTCGCGCAGAACCTTAATTCACGCACGACGGATATCTCAAAAATTAATCAATATCGTGAAAATCTGATAGCACATCAGAAAGAGGGACCAAAATTGTTTAGGATACAAACTTTCGTCACGGTATGTCGTATCGAATTGTGAATTATTGACCAAACATCGAAAAATTGCGTGTCCGTTGCCAAATTCCGAGTTTTTTGACAAGGGTTTGGAAATCATCATTTTCCGAGTTAATATCATAAAATTATGAGATGATATTAATATCATCTTATTCTATGAAATTTTGACTTACATTTACTGTTATTCCCTTTCCTTAGACTGATGGAATTTCTTGATAAATCTTTGTCAAACGCTCGTGCGGGAATTAAGGTCACACTGTTTTGTTGACTTTTCAGCAGAATGCGCGATCGTTCGATCGACATAGAATTTTGAAATCGCGATATCGTCGAAACCCTTTCACCTAGTTCACTTCTTCGTTTGCGATTCGGAGTTTAGAATTTTGCCGTTTATTTGGTATCATAGTTTTCGTTGATTTTGAGTAAAACATGAAATATTGTTGATTGAATGTGGCAATTTTTATAATTTTTGAAATTTGCGCGAACTATGGTCTCCCATCATAAATATCAGACGATCGATTAGGCAAGACAAGTATTTTCTCAACTTCTCTACGATCGAGACTATATAATTTGTTGTTAAAAATTAAAAGGAATGGTATTATAAGGGATATAAAACAAATATACAATGACTCATTCTCAGAACAGGTTAAACTATTCACACTCAGGAACATCACATAGTACTATTCTCTCTCGGGCCGATGGCCCTCGAGAAAATAGTACTATGTGATGTTCTTTCGATGCAATAGTTTTAACCAGATCCTCGATGTTCATTGTATATTTGTATATTATTTTTTTTAAAGTTTATGCATTCACGTGTAAAGATGTATTACTTTTTATGCTGTAAAAAAATAATGAGTAATGGGCGAAAATTAGACTAATAATGAAATTTATTTCATAAATTTTATACGCAGATCTATGTGATCTGCATTTGAAAAAACAGGAGCGTTACAGAACCCAGTTCCTATTAAAGGATCTAGAGCCACCTCGAACCCGTATCGCTTATAGCTTCACAGGCAACCAGATGGAAATCTTTCTGAGAGGACAAACTCCATTGCAAATCATCGGATTTCGTAAGCAATATAATATATTATTATCAGTTGAATTACCAAATCAGATTTTTGCTCATTGTTCGAAACAAGTAATAAAAACCCTTTGAAACTGAAGCAAGTCGGCTTTTAAATAAAATATTGACGTTCTGTTTTCATGCGATGATTCACGAAGTTCTCATTCCAAATTGTTGTTGTTCTTTTTTTTTCTGATTGTGTTTTCAGGTCTCTGTGTCTCTAATGACATTACACTGAGACGAAGTGCGTATAACGATGTTACGATAACTAGCGCGGAAGATCCGCTGCTTATTTGTAACGACAGTGCTACCAATCATTATTGGGTGGACTTCAGAGACAACTTTTACCGCATAGGCCGTATTGGCGTGTCCGTACCAATTCTTCAATGGCAAGATTCCATGCTCTTCAACATTGTTAAGATTGGAATAAATCCAGGTCTAAACTACGATTTGCGGATGCAATTCGATATACCGTGTCAGCACGATTAGATATATAAGGCCCCAGCCATAGCTGAATCCAGGTTGATATGCTGTGTCAAGACCCACATATCGTAATTTTCTCCTTATTATCACGCATATTCAAACTTAATCATTGAAGCTAATAATATCATTAAGCAGGCTCAGAATTAGTTAACCCTTTCAAGACCGAGGCACATTGTGCCCCTCCCCTCCATATTTCTTTTCTTTATTATTTGACCAATTATTTATTTTCATATTTTGGATGACACATCAACTCAATCTCTATAATTTTGTACTACTAACATTTCTCCAGGTCACCCTGATGCGAACTGAAAAACAATGCAGAAAAAATAATGTTGTTTGTCATTTTCCGAATTTTCGTGCTGCTTTCGGACTTTCTTCACTGAGAAGCGAACCAAGGCGAAAGAAGCGAAATTAAACAGTGTTATATATAGAGAGAATCTAGCCAACGTTTTTGAACAGTGCGTACCATCATGGCATGTTTTCTTTTATGATGCTTTGTTAGGCAAGCACAAAGGGGTTATCTCACTCTATTGCTATTTTCTAGTTTTGTGTGCGCCTAACAGTAGCCACACTCTACTTTGTCTCTCCCAATTTCTGCTAATTTATTGTAATTTACTTGGACATATATGTGTACTAGTCTGTTTGTGATATCCTGGTGCATCTTCTAGACTAGTCTGACGGAAAGTTATGCATTAGAACTCTTGGATTTTGAACTTCTAATTTTGAATGATTGCAATGAATTTTGAGAAGGAAGCCATACTTCTAGTACAGTGATTCTCATTGAGCTATTGATGTTCATTCAAGCTTGTTTATGAAAGGCAGACTTGGACTTGAACCACAATGCTAATCTGGAGGATTACATCTTGTCTCATTCTGCTTGTGTGCTCTTCTGTCTCCTTCAATAGAGCTCCGCTACTGAATGGATCCTTTCATGTCCGTGATCAACCTACTAAGAACGGCAGAAGAAATCTTATAGGGGGAGAATTGTGTACTATCCTAATAGTACAAGCACTTTCCGTGTAGAACATGTAGAACTGGTTCAGTATGGCGACATCCATCCAAATCCAGGCCCTGTTCAACATGCAGGATAAGGTGGAGAACAGAGATCTGAAACGTTCTTCATCTCGAGTATACACCAGAACCGAATTGCTTTCGCCTTAATTCAACCACCAGAATTGATTCAAAAACATGGCAGGCAATACAGCAGCTTGGAATATCTATGAAACGACGTACTCGGGAGTGAAAGCTGGTCGACGGATACAAAGGCGAAGACAGATCCAGTCGTCTCAAATTTCACAGGAAGGGGATGACCAGAAGACATCATTTTCGACGTTTGCACTATGGAATGCAAGATCAGTCAAAAACAAGACTCACATGATAATTGATCTTGTGTGTACACACCACATTGATATACTGGCACTAACTGAAACATGGCGGACGGGCGATGGCCGAGACAACAGATGCTTGGCTGAACTGAGCTCATCTCTACCGAGTCATCAGCTCATTCATTTACCTCGAAAGAACAGGGCTGGTGGAGGGATTGGAGTCTGTCTTCACAAGAATGACACTGTTTTACAACAGCCTGAGCGATGTGAGTTTGAATCCTTTGAATATATTGATTTGCTCATCTCCAGTAAGGATCAAAAGCCCCATCCGTTTGATTGTTATTTATCGCCCTCAAAGAAAAGAGAATCGTATGTTAACGGCTCCTGCATTCTTTGAAGAATTTTATATTCTTCTTGAGAAATTAATGACAGATCCAAATAGCCTTGTCATCGCTGGTGATTTTAACTTCCTGTTATGACCCTACATTGGTCTGATGCTGTTACTTTCTGTGATTTGATATCTTCAGTCTGTTTAGTTCAAGCACATGGATTTTACAACCATGTTAAAGGACACACTTGGATTTTGATTGATAACAAGGGATTAAGTCACATTCATCTCTCAGATTTATGCACAGTTACCTGCCGTCGTCTTGCACACTTCTTTGAAAATTTCATCAAAGACTGTCGGTTCAGACAAGAAAGTTTCGGGAAGTAAAAGGACTAGTATTGTTCTTTTGCTCAGATTAGTCAGCTTCAAACTTGTTCAAGTTATGCAGATCTCGACAGCTGTGAATTAGTTGACTTCTGCGAGTGGACGTGGAGGAATTTCTCTGATAACTGTCCTCAGCAACGGATTTACTGCCGGCCCGTCACTTGGTTTCAACTGATTGTTGAGGCAACAAGCTTTGAGAGCGTTGGGGAATCGAAATTGGAGATTGATCTAGTATATCTGAAGAAGCCTCACGTTATAAGAGCTTAATCCGAGCAAGAAGAGAGCATGTATCCAGGGAGCTTGAAGACTGCGGTCCAAGAGACTTCTTCCGAAAAGTTAGTAACCTGTGTGCCAAGTATGATAAAGTGCTTCCTAAAGATGATGACAGCAACCCATCCCTGGAAAATCGATTTTCTACCTTCTTTGCTAGTAAAACTGAAAGCATTGTATCATCTCTTGATTCGTCGAAGTGTCCTGAGGTTGTTGATGTCATGTTCCAGAAAACCGACCATCAGTTTGATGAATTTCAGGCCGTGTCTTCACAGCAAGTGGAAAGAACAATTGCACGTTCCAAATCATCCACTTGTGATCTAGATCGAATCCCAACGGATTTACTGAAGAAGAGCATCAAGGAATTGGCTCCAGTCACCACAATGATTGTAAACTTGGTTCTTTCTAGTGGACATTTCCCTAATTCACTGAAGGAAGCTCATATCTCTCCCTTAGTGAAGGGAAATGGGCTTGACTCTGAGGATCTAAAGAACTATAGACCTATAGCACATCTAAAATTCATTAGTAAAACAATTGAAAGAAGTATGGTTATTCAATTGCATGCATACCTGAAGCAAAATCATTTGTATTCTACTATCCAATCAGCATATAGGCAGTATCATAGTTGTGAGACTGCACTGGTAAAGGTTGTGCATGATATTCTTTTGAATCTTGATAAAGGTGAAGAGGCACTTTTGCTTTTGTTGGATTATAAAGCAGCGTTTGATACTATTATACATGAAAAATTCTTATCACGCTTGCAAGAACGTTATGGAATATGTGGTGTTGCACTAGATCTGATAAAATCATACTTTCAGAATAGGATGCATAGGGTGGTAATTGGAGGTTCTATGTCAGATGCTAAGTCATCTTCTCATGGTGTTCCGCAATGGTCGGTGTTCGGCCCGGTAGCTTTCAGTCTGTATGTTGCCCCATTATGTGATATAATTTGTAAACATAAACTTAAAGGTATGATGTATGCTGATGATACGCAAGTTTATGTACTCGTTAAGAAAGGTCATCAGAATGAAGCAATCTTGCAAATCCAGGAATGTATGACTGATATTAAGAATTGGTCTGTTCATAATGGTCTTAAACTGAATGAACAGAAAACCGAGGTCATCCACTTTAGAAGTAAATTTAGACAGAGTGAATCAATTGATACCATTTCATTTGGCAACACTGTTATAAATACTGTTGATTCTGCTCGTAATCTTGGTGTTAGGTTGGATGAGCATTTGACATTGTCAGGTCATGTAAAACATATTTGCAAGGCAGCATCATTTGCTTTGCACAAGATTGGGGCGATACGTCCCTTTCTTTCAAAGAAGTCAACAGAGAGACTTGTCCATGCTCATGTAATATCTCGACTTGACTTTTGTAATGGTATTTTGTATGGTCTTCCTGAAAATGAAATTCAGAAATTACAAAGAATCCAGAACTCTGCGGCAAGGCTGGTAACTTGCACCCGACTTTGTGATCACATTACCCCAATCTTAGAAAAACTACATTGGCTTCCAATGAGGCAGCGTATTGAGTTTAAGATCTTGACATGGGTTTTTTTTATGCTTGCATGAATTGGGCCCTGATTATTTGCAAGAATTGATCACTTAATACTATCCTACAACAAACCTACGATCACAGTCAAAATCTCAGTTGGTTTCTCGCACTGTCTCCACAGTATTTAACGGTGCAAGATCTTTCCAGCAAGCTGCCTCAGAGTTGTGGAATAAACTCCCAATGAACCTCAGACAAACTGATACATTAGATAATTTCAAAAGTCTCTTGAAGACACATCTCTTCTATTCTTTGAAATAATCAATTCATTTATTTTATGTCAAAGTATACTTTTTCTTTAGTGGTATATCCTATTGTTCCTTTTCTTTTCTTTTCTTTTTTTCTAAGCGCATAGGGACTTAAATTCATTTTTTGTGATATGCGCTATACAAGAATTGTTCATTATTGTTATTACTGTAACATCATGGCATTTTTTTCTTTTGTGCTGCTTTGTTAAGCAAGCACAAAGGGGTTATCTCATTATATCAGCATCATGATTTCTTTTGTGCTGCTTTGTTATGCAAGCACAAAGGGGGGTATCTCACTGAATTGTAAATCCGCAAGTCAATGACGCAAAACAATTTTCGCTTCGATTCGTTTTCATTTGTTTTGTTTCGTTTTTGTTCGTCCCTTCCGTTGCGTCGATTGAGTTTCAGTTACCATGGTAACTGTCCAATATCGGCGATTCAAATCTTTAAAAAAAAATATATAATAACGACTATTAGGCCAAAGTAAGCTCTAATCTAATACCTAAATTTATTGATAGGGTGTCAAATTTCAGGTTCTAAGTGGTTCTGAAGATAGCAGTTCTCCACCTGTGTATCCACTTATAAAATGTAGACCTATGTGCGCGTACGCGCGCATTCGGTTCTGCGCTTCACTATTCTTCTAACATATATGCTGGATTTTTTTTTTTTTCAATTTTTTTTTTTTTTTTTTTTTTTTTTTTTTTTTTTTTTTTTTTTTTTTTTTTATGAATAAAAAAAAAAAAAATTGATCCGATTCAAAATTATTTTTTACTTTAAATAGACTATTTGCTGCATGGAGTAAAATATATTTATTATACTCAACCATTTTGACAAAAAATAAATTCGCCAGAAAATTTTGAACATGTTCAAAAAATTTTGGCGAATTATTTCAAGAAGAAAATCCAGGTGAATCGAAACGAATCTAGTAAAAACCAAAAAATTCACTTCAGAGAACAATTTTTTTTTTCGACTCCATTCATGTGAGAAGATAAATTCGCTTTATACGCCTAGGTTCAAAATACCCCTTTACCCGGAAAACACAAAACAAAAGAAAATGCCTCACGTCGACAGGCCTACCTGCGGTAACGGTGTTGATTATAATTTACGGCACTCTATAAATTCGCTCCGTTCGCCTGGATTTGCCACTCAGTGCGAAACCCCCTGTACTTAACGTGCATGAATGGGGTTCTTCTATGTCATTGGATGAACTGTTGGTTTTCTTGGATATTGGGTTCAATACTTTAGGTAGGCTATTACCAGTTCTTTATCGGAAAATGATAGTTCGCTCTACTTTTTACATCTTATTGCTGTATTGCATAATATTTATATGTAAGTAGTTTTTCATAAAGTTACAAACATCAATTCTTCATTAAACTTTAGCTTTTTTTGCATTCTTAAAAATTAAGAAAAAGTTTGTTTGTTTGTTTTTTTATCGTAAAAAAGAGAAGAAACGCACTAATATTTTCGATTTTATCAATAAATCAATAAATACATTATGAATAAATATGAATGTATTTTAATACTCTTCGCTGGCACCAAACTTGATGGGTCTAAGAAACTTATGATATTTTTCTTTAAAATACAAATGTAAAATAAAGGGGAGCTCTTTTTTAGGGCCGATCCTACATGCAGGCAGAGAGGCCCTGCTCGATGTTCAGTTAGTAAATATTGGGCTCCTCCATATGTGTATAATATTCAGATACTAGAACCTTCGATAAAAAGCTTTCTGATTATGTTTATAAATTTTGCTCATACTCGACTCACTTTGAAATAAGAGTCAGCATTGGACATGACAATTAACTTTTTGTGCAATTTTCCGAGTTTCTTTTTTAAATTTTTTTTTTGATTGGACTGTATAATTTTTTTTTTTAATCTGGTGAGATAATAAAGTCATAAATTGTGGTTCTCTTAACTGCGATCTTATGTTAGTGTTTAAAATTTGCTTCAAGAATCCCGGGTAAGGCATAAATTATTGAATATTTTTGTTTTCATGGTCGGCCTCTTTACTTTCCACATGACCTTGCCATATAAATATATATCAATTGGCCCTTATTTAAAAAACAACATCAAACAAAAACTAAATGATAATCTCCTTTGTTTTGTTTGTTTTTGTTATGTTTTTTTTTTTTTTTTTTTTTTTTTTTTTTTTTTTTTTTTTTTTATTCCTTCTTTTTTTAATACTTTAACGCGATGTGTAAAATTTGATGCGATAAAGAAAAGTGCTGTCTGTTGATTCTTTCTTTTTTTCTTCTTCTTTTTTTTCCCCCTTTTTTTTTCGCGACATGCCACTTCCGTTTTCTCCAGTGTACCTTTTTTTTTTAATATTGGCGTGCGACCTACCAGTATACAATCAATACAGGGTGTATCAATAAAAACGGGACAGTTTTGAAAAGTCTGTCAAAATTTCGTTTCAAATTATTATGCCTATATTTTGATGTTAATAGATGCTCTTAAGTCTTATCTTTCAAATGCCATTTAAAATATTAAGTTTCGTTCATGCTTGAGCGCACAAAGAACGTTTTGTCGGGGGCTCCAAAAAAAGGCTTGCGCACAAATGGAAGAATGAGGATACGATCATAGACTTTTGCTAATCAGCAGACTTACTTCTTAACCCTTTCATTATCTTTGCCTTATTATCGAATTATGCTTTATAAATTCATTAGAACAAAGCTATTTATTTATTGAATTGTTTTTGTTTGTTTTGTTTTTTCAACTGTTAACAAAAAAAAAAAAAGAAGAAAATCTGGTCAACGCCAGAGACAAGGGGATTTGTTGGTTTGGGTTTGATTTTGATTGAATGATTGCTTTGGCTTTGTTCGTTTGATTGTGATTGATGGATTGATTTATTAATTGATCGATTTGATTGATGAAGGATTGATAGATTGACCATTTTTTGAATGATTGATCGTTTTGATTAATGCATTTGTTTCTTTGAAGTGATTGATCGATTACTTTTTGATTGATTGTTCAAATGATTGATTAAATCGTTGGAAAGAATCATAGGAAATCGACTTCAAAAGACTAACATAATTATTGACCAAGTGAACAAGTAAACTCAATCGAATGGTGAGTACCCTTGATTTCAGAATAATGATTCGAATAAATAATAACCCTTTAACTTTAACACAAGTTTTTTTTTTTTTTTTTTTTTTTCTTTTTTTTAACTGCTCCGATAAGAACTTCCCGTGTTCGCTGGAGCATGAACGAACAAATGAACAAAGCAACAATCAATCAAATAAACAATCAATTAAACAACCAACCAAATCCCCTTTCTTATGGGTTACAAAAAAAGTTTAAGGGAATATTTATTGTAAAAAGTAACATAATTAAAATGAAACTAAAATAATTAATAATAAATACTTTGAAAGTGATTTTAAAATCATAATTCGAAAAAAAAGGCAAAGATAAAGAAAAAAATTAGAGGAAGACTGCTATTTAGCAAGAAGTCTGATGATCGTATTCTCATTTTCCATTGTTGCGCAAGCCCGTTTTTGAGCCCCGCGAACAAAATGTTTCTGTGTGTACTCAAGATGAACAAAAACTCATTATTTTAATTGGCATTTGAAAGATAAGAACTTTAGAGCATCTATTAACATAAAATAGACATCATGATTTGAAAACAAATTTTGACAGACTTTTCAAAACGTGCCGTTTTTATTGCATACGCACTGTATAGTGAACTGATTTAAAAAAATTTAAAAGTCTACCCTCAGCCGTTATTAACGTATATGAATCGTTAAAAAACCATGTTAATGCCAGAGATTGGTGACCATCTTTTTACTTTTGTGGTAATGAAACTTCACATCTGGAGTGGAAGACAAATATATCGGTGCTTGAATGGTGACCGATTACAATCATTTCCGCACCTTAATGTATTTCAATTGTAGTTTCCTCCTGAAAATTTTACTTAGATCACCTTTTCTCTTTGTTTCTCTGACCATTCACTCTTTTAGCACTCAGAAACGCTCTTCCCTCTCTAACGCTCTCCTCTCTCTCTCTCTCTCTCTCTCTCTCTATACGCTACCCACTAAATTACTACCAACACTAACCATCTAAGCTTCCACTTATTCATTACTGGAGACCCGATAATTCCTCATTCACCCCTCTCCCCCGCCCCCCCCCCCCGGTAACCCCTTATGACCTATCCATATCCTTTTTACGAATTGGCGATTCGATTGCTTCGTATCATCGTTACTGCCTGCCTGTGTTCATTCATTATAGAATCAATGGTATTGTAACCCGATCAAAATACAGTTTTACATCAGATGGTAAATGTAAATCACTAAACAATCATCTATCTTCTGGCAGAAACAAGGTCTAATCGTTATAATTCAAGCGCATTTTTTTTGACATGTCGTTTTTTTAGTCTCACTTTAAAAAATATTTTCAAATCCGATTTTAGAAGCATTGGGATTGATTTAGTGATCACCATCGTTATCAATCATCAAAGAACCACAGTTCTCCCTGATGGAGATTGGCAGCTTTCCTTATGTATGTGAATGCGTAGAGGTTGGAGTTAGAGTGAGAAGTGCATTTTCTGCTGAAATTTGATATTGGACAGAACAAGTTTTAACGAATCTTAATTTTTGAATATAATGAATTTTTAATTTAAATTTTAAATATAGGAATTCGTTCAATAAACTACAATGGCAAGGATTGAACTATGTCAGCTTTATAATACCAGTTTTCTTTCGAGACGACAGTGTCAGCAATAAGAATTTTTATGATATCTTACCTTTTTCCAAATTCCCCTCGTTAATATTTATCAATGGATTTTTAACAAAACTGGAATTACTTCGCCGAACGAGCACAGCTAGTTACGGATAAGGTTCCATCTTTTCTTTTCAAAGCGTTGTCTTTGACATATTTATTCTGGGGTTTTATCATCTGTAGCATTCGTTGCCGTTGTTAGCGAAATGGAGATAATAAAACCCATATCGCCTACAAATTAAACATGGCCATAAATTTCATTCGTTCATGTTTATTCACATATGGAATTACTTATTTGCATCAACGTTAATCGATATATGATGATTGTAAGACATCTTATAATATCATACGTAGTTACCCTTAGAAGAGCACGGATTGTTGTTTGCACTCATGCATTAACATCGTCCATGTCTTTCATTATTGCTGCCTGTGTTCAGACTCGTATTTGGATCACTTTGTCACAGCGTTGAGAATTGGATGCTCTTGCCCCTTAAACCATAACAAATAAGCTTGCAACCCTTAAATGCAATTGGCATTTTACCTTTTTATTTCATTTCTAATTGCCATCCACGTTCACAGAATATCCGAACATTGAGTATAGCCTGCCGTTGAATGCTCCAAACAAGACAACAGGTCCAGTATCTAGGCGTCAATCTTTAGCGAATCATACAGTCGTAGAAGCCCAACAACAGAAAATGCGTAATTCAGAGCGATTTCTATAGCTGAGGTTGGTAATAGAGGTGTCCCAATTGCAATCACAAGGAAGTTTTCGAAGCCTAGTAAGGTTTGCAGGGCAAACCTGGAACAGTCTCTCTCATCAGCCTTTCCTTATACCCTTGATGGGTTGCCACAAATTGCCATGATGATGTGCTTATATCATGCCCTGTAATATCCCACAAAAACATGGATTCTACCACGTTGTCCTACATCACATTCGGGAGTATGTGGTGGACCTCCAGCTATTTTATTGGAAGGAACAGAAAGTACCGACACAAAAGCTAAGGAACTTTGCTATACCGAAATAGGAGATCACTCGGCCAGTTTCGGCGTTGTTGATGATTGATTCTATGTGTTTTTGTGTTGAATTGTTTAGGTTTGCTTTAAGGACCATTCATTATTCCTTTGGTATCCTATATTCAGATTGTGTTTATTTGTGTGTGTGGTGTGTGTGTGTGTGTGTGAGAGAGAGAGGAGAGAGAGAGCCTGTTTGCGTGTGTAATTTTATTTTTTTTTTTTGCGATTTTTCAAACTGACCTGGGAAGGTGGAGGGAAAAGTTTTAAGGTCCAACATGAAGAGGTTTGGAAATTGGGATAAGCGTATTGACGAAACAAAGATGGTCTGCTCGTTGCCCCCAAGTTTGTACCAAACGTATGGCTCAAGATCCTTTCAAGTAGCTAGTGCTAACTTGTGGAATAATCTTCCAAATGAGGATCAAACTCCTCTGACACATAAACAAAGTTCATGAGTAAACTAACAACTTTCTTATTCCATATCCTAATTTGATCATGTATTAGATGTTGTACTGAATATGGCTCATATTTCCTATTTCTCTTTTTGTAATCTTTCATCTATTTTTAATTTTCTTAAAGCCCAATAGGGACTTAAATGTATAGTGATATGCGCTTATGAAAGTGGTATATTATTACATGTAGTTTGGAATAGCTTCTAACATATTCTTAATTTAATTTCAGTTTATGCTTTATTAATCTCTCAGAAAACATGTTCAGTGTCCAGTGATTAAATAAAACAAATGAATTAATGTTATTGTCATGTAGAACATACCGGGACAATTGTAACACTGGCATTGTAAAAGAGGCTCCCATCCCTAGCAGAACACGTTACAAACTTAACCTGTGTACAGAACATGCGCATTTCATCGCTCCATTGCTGTTTGAAGTGTAAGCCAGATTTAAAGGTTCGTGGGAAACTTTCTACAGCAAAAAAAAAAAAAAAAAAAAAAAAAAAATCATTTTTTGAGGCAGGAAAGTTAATATCTCACACTACCCATTTTTTTTTTTTTTTTCTTCTGGACAAATGTGTGGCTGAGCTATGGCTGTTAATTTCTAGTTATTTAGAATTATGTTAGGTTTGTTGTTCCAAAAGTTTCAAAACACCGCTGAATACCTAACCTAAGATTAGAAAAAAAATCTCTCTAAATATGGTCGCCCCTCCTCGGGGCAATTGTAACAAACGTGGTTAACAAATAAAGTAACCGTTTGCCCCATCCTACCCCGGGAACCGATGCAACAGCCCGTACACAGCCCGTCACACTGCCCGCATTAATCCCAATACCATGCACATAGCAAGTGGAAAATATAATCCTAAAGAGTCAAGCATTTGCATGTTTTATATAATTAGTTTATGTGGTTAATGTTGTTTAATCCTTGAATCTGTTAAGAGCATAAGGTTTGATAAAAGAAAGGGCAAGTCCACGCGCATTTTGCGATGTAACATAACGGGACATTCAGAGACAACAAATAGGACTTTTTTGATAATCTTAAATTGGAAATCCCAATCATTAGGTAAATTTTTGAAGTATACAAAGAACCGCTTCAAAATCATAAAAACAATATTGAAAAACATATTTCATACTTATTTACGATAATTTATTTCGTTCGTAACACATGGGACCAAGAGAGAAAAATGGTGTTTTTCAATTTTGGAATTGTTCACATGATACTAGGAATTTAAAAAGCAGATAAAAACTTGGGCATAGTCCCCATCCTCTTAACCAATTAATTCCATGAAATATTTTCCATTAAATATTTGGTGTAGCCAAGGCGTAGCAACATGTTGTGTAAAAAAAATCGCCAACTGCTAAAAACAAAAAGAACCGTAATACAACACATGTACTGTAAAAAGGTAAAAAAAAAAAAAAATTTCATTACTTGAGGTGGGAAGGGCGAGTAATAAAACTATTTATTTTACATCAGCTCAGTAACTTTTGTGAGACTACCAGTGAGTCATTAATACTTTAAGAATAAAATCTGGAAAGTTTATGTTGCTAGATTTGTGGATATTTTCACCAGGAGGAAGCCAAGAGATATTGAAACAGAAAATATGTACTTTTTTGGTTGTATTTCTATAAAAACTGTAGAAATAGTGGTAAAATACATTATAAGGGCTTTTATTTTTTTCATGAATATTAATGAGCCATTGTGACGTCATAATGACGCTTGAAATGGACTTTTTGACCTCATTTGCATCAGGTTTAATTCATAAACTTTGTAGTGATATATGATAATTATATGTACTTTTAATTTCCTCATTTGTATTGTTTATAGCTGAATGTATTGTTCTTTGTAATTTTCCTTTGCCGAATAAAATAATTTAAAAAAATAAAAATAAATAAAAATAAATTTAAAAAAAAACCCTTAATTTATGACACACTTGACACAAAATGGGTCCGAAAAAGTGAAAATATCACGCCACCTCGTGAAAATAGCATGGAACTTGCCCAAAAACATAAATGTTAACAATTTAAAGGGTTATAATTGCACCATAGGTGTGTTACATATTGCCCCGAGTTCAGGAGGCAATTTGTAACACTCGACCTCTGGTTTTGAAATGAATTATGGGCTTCAAAAACAAATTGTTTTTTACTTAACCCAAACCTATTTCATATGTCCGAGCTAAGAATATGCATATTTCGTTTTATTTAGTTTTAAGCAAGTATTTAGCTATAATAAAGTTGATAAATAACAAAAAAGTGGGTTACAATTGCGCCCGGTCTCCCCTACATGGCCAGGGACGGTTCTCCTCGACCCTAGTAGTAGTAGAAGTAGTAATAAGTAGTAGTAGTTGTTTGTTGTTGTTGTTGTAGTTGTTTTTGTTGTAGTAGTAAGTTGTTGTTGTTGTAGAGTGTTGTTATGTAGTAAGTTAGTTGTTGTTGTAGTAATAGTATTTGGTAATATTGATTGATATTATGTCACATTCAAACAATAACTTTTATTAATGCGGAGATACCAGTTTAACTATCTTTCACATAAAATTTAATAATAAACAATGGTTTTTGATTGTAACTCGATAAAAAATTGGGCAACCATTTAATTCATTTTCGTCGCCCCGGCGTACTATCACAAAATGTAATTTCTCTGTAAATGTTCAATTTATTTAGAGTATCAAAGCGATCTGAAAAAAGAATGTAGCATACACGGAGTTTAACCAAAAATGTGTCTATTTGAATTTTTTTTTTGTTACACGAGTGTGAAATATCTTTAGTTTTGATAATTGCATTGTGGTTGTAAATGTTGATGGCAGAGGAAATGGCAAACATGTCAAAATTATGATTGCTTGCAAAAACAAAATCAGGACTGATATCCGTATGACCTTTCAGAAAAAAAAAGGGATATTTGTCCATGTCTCAGCTTCTTGGACCTGAAATGGGGCCTTATTACAAATTCATATTCCATACCAGGAAGGCAGACAATCACTTCTCAAGGGCAAGTCAAATATAGCGTTGTCACTGATACCAATTAATGAAACCATGGCAACTTTTTAAAAATGCATATCCAAGTTAAGCCTGTCTAGATTTTGTGTCCTTCAAAGCGTATGGATATCGCATTCGTTAAATGTAAATACGTTTGTTTAAGAGAATAAATGTAAATTTTCATCCAAAAAGGCGGTGATTGCAATTTTAAAAACTCCCCTTGCCGTATCATCCCAAATCAGCAACCTCTTCTCTCTCCTCTCTTTCGCTATGTCTCTCTGAAGTGCATTCAGGATAATGTCGATATCATCGTCTACTCTCATCATTCTCAGTATGATCATTCAAAATGTAAGAATTGACTTTGAAAAATGAAATAATAATGAAACACAAAAAAAAAGATATTAGGACAAGTTTTTTTTTTTTTAACATGATATAAAACTCACGAACAAAAAAACGGAAAAAAAAACAAATTAAACTTGAAGTTTCTTCTCTCGTTTTTGTTTATGAAATAAACATTTATTGTATGAATTATTTTAGTGAAATAAAGTTTTAACAATAGACTCAAAACATTTCCTAACAAATAAATTTAGAGAACGTTACGAGGTAAAGTTTACATGTGCGTGCATTCTTTTTTATGTTACAATGTCATTTATTGTCCCTTTTTTATTCATAATCAAATAGTGTCGATTGCATTTTTATCATCTCAAAAGAGAAAACTTTGTCCTTTTTTAATTCTAAAAGCTAAATATAACCAGATCGGCATTTTATTTGTGTTTTTTTTTTTTTTTTTAAAAGAAGAGGAACAAAAGATCATGTACATTAATAAACATATATTTAAAAATCTACCAACTTCTAAGTTATGATATATTCACCTCAAGAAAACGAATGTTACGAAATCCATATTGAAAAAAAGAAAAGAAAAAAGGAAAAAAAAAAAAAGGTTATTTTTTTGGAGTACAGGGTGAACCGTAAAGGAAATCTAAAATCATTCAATTTTACCATATCATCCATTAAAAATGATATACACTTTTAAACCACAGAACAGAAGAAACAATATTTTTACTAAAACAATTAATAAAACGTAACACCTTCCCTCCGTAATTAAATTCACTATTCAAAATACCATTTACGGATGGTATGCTTTCTATCTACCTCCTTTCATATTAACAATTATACAAATCTATACATGTACATAAGAAATCATTGATGATTGCAAGGCATAAAGGTTTTGTTTTTTTCATTTGACATGTGTTTTACTAACTTTTAAAATATGTGCACTCAATACACAAAAAGGGATTCGAGAAACTACTGTTTTAGATGAACATGATCTTCCGTCTTTTCGTACTACGGTCATTGTAACAAAGCAACAACTCACAGAATATACCAAAGTCTTGGAAATTCCGGATATATACATTTTTGTTCTGTGTGTTTTTTTGTTTGAAGTGGTTTTGTCTATTTGGGTGACCATTTAATTGAAGGACCCAGTCCTACTGAAGTGGTTCCATGGTGGCGTACCTGTCCAACGATTCCCTCAAGCTGCTTTCTTCTTGTTCTATTGTGATATTGCGGCTGTAGTACTGGCCGTTACCGTAAGTGGCCTTAGGGATCTCAGGGCTTGGTCCTGGGTCTGCATATGCAGTGATAGGAGTGATGGGTTAGCGTAAGATCACCTGCTGGTCCAGGTATTGAGGAGGAAAGTCATTCACCTTGGATAGTCACCCCGCTGTATGTCTACAAAAAAAGCCCAGGTCGCATCGACAATTTGATTGGTCGAATAGCGATAAATACTAAATTATATAGGGTTCACCAATTACTTTTGTGTAAGGTTGTAGTTTGGTGGTTACGACAGGGTTAAAGAGAAGGAAGACACTAAGGATTCAATTAAATTGATAAAACAGAAAAATCAAAGAAACAGAGTAATAAAAGTTTAACAAATTTTAATAAATAACAAGAAAGTTATGAGCAATTTGAATGGTGTGATCACTAGCTACTGCTGATGGAGATCCTCACACTGGCAACAGGCCCAAAATGTGTGATGTCATACATGAACAATCTCATATAAGATGGACAGGAAAATACCAAAAAATATTGTTTTTTCCCTCTTTCTAATTGTAGGACAGATTCTTTGTCCATTGTTATATTTGTAAAACTAATATTACATATCCTCCCAAAAAAGATTACAAGATCTACTGACCAGAATTGAAGAAAAAGACAATTTAAGTGAAATATGTACAAAGTAATAGGGGAAGTTGTTCAATGTATGACATCACACAATCGGGGCCCGTTGCCAGTTTGAGGATTTCCATAGCAGTAGTGATCCTAACATTCAACATGCTCATAAACTTTCTCCATTATTTAATCTTCAAATTTTCTCAACATTCTTTGTTTAATCTTTTTCTTTGATTTTTCTGTTTTATACAATTTATTGAATCCAGGTTCGCTTCTCCTTTAAGGAGTAATAGCCAGTTCACACCATGAAACGACCGGAACCGACACCAAACCGAACAAAAATCTTTATTACCACGAAATGGCAAGATAGATCTAGTGGTCATTTTCACTCGTGTAACTCAGCCTCAATCAGTTAAAAGGAATAAGGGTAAATCATAGCCAACATGTCATACTGATGTACGATAATCTGCTATAAATGGTCGACTAGCAGTTGGGTTTTTTACAAAACTTCAAAGATAAGGTGTGTCAATCATCCTAAAACAAGATTTGGCAGAAGTACTACATGAATTAAACCCGTTTGTCCCTGTGAATGCATCAAGAAAAGTTTACGTCAGGGTTATAGGTTGTTCCTGGCCAGACCCTGATACCAGGTGATTTTAAAAAACCAGTTTTTTAACAGCCTATTGTTGGGGGCTCAGTCATTATGGCAGCCCAGTCTGGCAGGTAAAAGTTTCGTATTAACTGGGCCGAATAAGAAATTATACACCTAATCTTTAACATGAAATAGAAATAGATGTCATATAAGTTATAAATTTTTTGAATGAAGCTTTCAAATTTGGATATTCTTTTAATTGGGACGCCAGTGTAATTTTGTATTTTGACTCAAATATAGGTACACATGTACATTATATACAATGTATACACTGTACACGAATAACAATAAAAAATAAGTGGATATTTATTTAAAGTCTAAGATATGACTTACTGGTGAGGCGTTGCCTCCCTATACACCCATATCAACACGTGTCCCTGTGGCTTGGCGTCTGTAGTCTGGTTTGAGCCTGGGAGAACGTCGATTTGCAACGGATTTAGAATGAAGGTCCTACATTCATGCATTTTATATTTAGGGAAATAAGGGGAAAAATGATAAGCTATTCCAACGCTGCCCAGTTTATCAACATTCATACACAAACCCAAAATCTTATGATTGTCAACTTGAAAGTCATTATGGCTCAGTCACACAGACACTTACTATAGTTACGTTTTGTCGTTTTTATTCCTTACTTCATCAACTATTCTATCCTTTTCTTGTGTTTCTTTATTTTATTTTTTTGTTTGTAGTATTCTTATTGTTCAATTCAAAATCATAAAACATACATTGCATAATATCGAGAAAATAAACATAACAAATTAACTGGCCTCTAAGCTTTAAACATAGTCAAGATCAAGCAGAAAAATAATTTTAAAAGGACTCTGCAAGAGTCTAATAAAAATATTGCAACAGATATACCAAATGTAATCATTAAACAAAAAAAAAAATATTTTGCAAAAAGCAAATATATAAACTTGAATAGTGGAATGTATTATGCACACCCCCCCCATCAACATCCAAACACATTCCCACACACACACATCCCCACACACAACACAATATTTAAAAAAACAAAACAAACAAACAAAAACAAAAACAAAAAACAAATAAAAAAACAAACAAAAACAAAACAAAAACAAAACAAAACCAAACAACAAAACAAAAACAAAAACAAAACCAAACAAAATAGAGGGGCAGTCTAAGCAGTGGCATAGATGATTCAAACCCATCTTAGGCAAACCGGGCGCGCTCCCTCCCTTTCCATCTTTCGCATTATTTTGGTTAGTGTTAAATACTTTTAAAGTTCCCATTTTTTATAGTGTTGTGTTAAACGTTTTCCGCTTCTATTGCAGATTTTCCTTTCTTCTTCTTTGCTTAAAAAGTAACCTTTATCCTATCTCTTGCAGGAAGTTGGTGGTTTTTCCTTTTCCTCTCCTTGATGTATTAAATATTTGATAAGTAAAATGATATGATTAAGTAATTGTATGTTTACAGCTGTTTCCTCGATACCATATGAATTCCTTCCAACGTTTAGTTCTTGAGAATTGGAAGACTGAAAAATTTACTTACTATGATTCCCATTAAATCTCGTACTTTTCCCAACATTCAAAAAATATATGCCTATAGGTTTCTTCATATTTATTACCAAAAAGAACATTATCATTTGCTATAAAAATGAAACCTGTATAGGTGATGATTCAGCAAAAATAATATTGCTATAACATTTTAAATTGGATTCTCCTCAACTTGTTAATCTAAGTGCTAAATCTAAGGACGATAAAACGTTTCCCAGCCTCTTTATCTGACAAGCCTATATGATATGCTAAATTTTGAAAAACTGATTGGTTGGTCCAGCAAGCTTTTTTATGCACGACCTGTAAAGATTTTTTGAACTCACCGAGTCCGAATTGATTTTTTTTTCATGAAAACAAATTCAAATAATTCAAACCATCCACTGAACGTATGCCTTCCTAAATCGTATTCCATTCTCCTAGGGTGTTGTTCAAAATATTTCTTTAATGACCGACACTTCCTCCTGCGTCCAGTCCCATACACCTTTAAAAAAATAATCGACTTGAGCGCTTTCCATGTTCATGCTGTTTATGTGGTGTAATTTAAATGTTTTTGAGGAACAGAGTTCATGAAAAAAAGGGTTTTTCCTTTCTTTGCAATACATCTATTATTGAAAATAATTTCATTTCTTTTATTAGTTGTATCCTTTTTTAATAAAAATGTTCCATAATCGGACCAACATACGTAAGCATTTCTCGGTAAATTTGGTAACGTTTACATGGACAATACTGGAGAAAAATTGCAGTAAAAAATTAAAGTTACACCATATGTTCTTAGGAGAAATTTAAAATACTTTTTCCACTTCACCTTTCGATTACCAGTTAGAAGGTCTTTTTGATCCCATGCACCCTTTTGTACCTTTATAAAAAGTTTGATAATTAAGCATTTTTTAGCCCCCTTGCCTGTAGTCCAAGATAATCCGTGTTTCTTTTTTATTTTGTCCTTCCTCGCCATAAAAGTCACAAACACAATATTATCAAATTTCTTTGAACACCCATCGGGTACCGGAATAAAGAACTTACCATAAATCAACTTTGAGTATGCATATGTTTTTTAGCAAATGAATTTTCAATCAAAGTGAGATCTCTTTGTTTTCCACCAATCAAATAATTTCTTAATTTTGCTCAAGATTTCTTTAAAATTCATTTCTTCTGCTACATCAGGATTATAAAAATAAATACCTAGTATTTTTTACAAATATTAAACTCTTTTACCGAGAAAAATTGTTTCCAGAGGAACAGGGAACCTAGAGGCAAAATAAAATGTTTAATCTTATTGATCTTCAGTCCCTGATATTTTCTTAAACTTCTCTAGGATTATATTTAATCTAAATCTATAGAGTCTAAATCTTGCACAAATATTGGTCATATCATGAGGCATAAAAGAATTTGCTTTATTTCTGTTTGGTCAAAAGCGAATACCCTTCCACCATATTATCGTTTCGAATGCAATGAGCTAAACACTCTATAACCACAATATAAGAGATAGGGACAGAGGGTCCCTTGCCTTAGCCCCCGCTCGCAACATTGAAATAACGGTGATTTTCCTCTATGTGAATACACAGCTTTGTGTATTTAGTGTACAGTGCTTTAACCCAGTCCATAAAACCATCGTTCCATAAACCGAATGAATAAAGTACCGTTTTGAAGAAATAACATGTTGAAATAGAAATGAAAGCCTTTTCAAAATCTATTGCCCAAATAAATATCTGACTTATTAAAATTTGAGGGTGTGAAATATCCATATCAATTGATTAATCTTATTGT